>APFE030604244.1:155826-193650 GCA_000404065.3 Pinus taeda
ATATATATTATTAAGAAGAAAGAGAATTCATGTTTTCAAAAGGTTGGTATTACCATTCACCACTACCGTCCCAAATTGCTGTTGGACTTGTTGTGTAAAATATTTCCTGGTAGGTGGCTGAAAATACTTCTTTAACTTGTGTCCATTTACCAAGAATACTGAATCTTGTCCATCAATAGTTTTAACTTCTACTGCTCCATTCTCAAGTACTCAGATCACTTCATAAGGTCCCATCCAACGTGTATGGAATTTCCCTTTAAAGATTTTAAATCTAGAATCATAAAGGAGCACCCAATCACCTGGTTGGAACTGCTTTTTCTGAATAGATTTGTCATGCCACCTTTTACGTTGCTGCTGAATTAGTATGTTCTGCTGAACAACATCCCTACAAATTCATCTAGCTCATTTAATTGGAGAAGACACTATCGTTGTGCCTTAGAGAGATCTAGTCCTCACTGAACTGCAGTTCTGAAAGTTCTGATCTGGAATTCGATTAGTAACAGAACCTGTTTCCCATATACCAACTCATATGGTGTATGTCCCATGCTATTTCTCCAAGTGGTTCTGTATGCCCACAAAGCCTCTGGTAATCATTCAGCCCAGTCCTTTCAATGCATATTAACTGTCTTTGTAAGAATGGATTCGATCTCTTTGTTCATGGATTCCACCTAGCCATTTGCTTGCGGGTGATACAACATGGATTTCTTGTGCCAGATCTTATATTGCTACATCACACCCTGTACCAAATTAGAAATAAACTATAGACCATTGTCAGAAACAATTTCTCTAGGGACACCAAATCTAGTAAAGATTTTAGTAAAAAGAAAATCAACAACAACTTTTTCTGTAGCAAAAGAAATAGCTTTAGCTTCTACCCATTTTGTAACAAAATCTGTAGAAACCAAGATATGCTTTTTACTTAATGATGTAGGATTTATTGGCCCTATAAAATCAATAGCCCATTTTTCAAATGGCTCAATCATAACTTGAGGGCATAAAGGCATTTCATTGGTTTGATTAGGCTGGCCCATTTGCTGACAACTATCACAATGTTTGACATACTGTTTGGAATCCTTAAACAAGGAGGGGCAATAGTAACTAGCACACAATACTTTATATGCAGTCTTCTTATCAGTGAAGTGGCCTCCACAAGGTTCATCATCAATAAATTTCAAGATGTCGAACACTTCCTCCTCTCTTACACACCTACAGATAATCAGATTTGGACGAGTGTAAAAGAGATCTCCTTGAATCTGGGAGTATGCAACACTTTTCTAAACAATACTCCACTTTTCACGAGTGGACAAGTGGGGTGGTGTTTTCCCAGTAACCAAGTAATTAGCAATGTCAGCAAACCACGGGGAATCTGTTGACATGGCAAAAAGATGTTCATATGGAAAATCATCATTAACAAGAGTTGCTTCACTAGGATTATCTAATCTAGAAAGAAAATATGCTACAACATTAGATTTTCCTGGTCTATCAACAATAGTAACCACCTAGTCACTCTACCGCTAGTTAATGGTTTATTCATCAAATATTTAATCACGGAATGATCAGTATGTACAAATAATTCATATCATGTAATATAGTGCCTGAACTTATTAATTACAAACATTACAACTAAAAACTCTTTCTCTATAACCGTATAATTTAATTTAGCAGAAGACAAATTCTTACTAATATAATAAATAGCATAGGATTGTTTATTTTCCTCTTGTCCTAAAGCTGTGCCAATAGCCAAATCTGAAGCATCAGAGGAAATATGAAAAGGCAGAGACTAGTTAGGACCTCTTAAAATTAGTGCATGCAATAACTTTTCCTTCAATGTTTCAAAAGACTGTTGGCAAGTTGTAGTCCAAGAAAATTCACTATCCTTAGGTAGAAGTTGAAAAATAGGAGTAGCTATCTTAGAAAAAATTTCAATGAATCTCCTATAATAACCAGCATGTCTTAAAAATCCTCTTACTTCCCTTTGAGTTTTGGGTGCAGGAAGATACAGAATGATTTCAATCTTTGCTAAATCAACCTGGATACCTTTACCAGAAATCAAATGGCCAAGTACTATTCCCGCTTTGCACATTAATCTACATTTCTTGTCACTCAAGGTGAGATGGGCTTCCTAACAGCGAAGAAGTACTTTTTCCAAATTTTCGAGAGTTTCCTGAAAAGAATCACCAAACACAGAAAAGTCATCCATATAAATTGCTACAAATTCTAGATCAGCAAAAGTGGCCAAGGCTGCCCTTTGAAAGGTAGCCGAGGCATTACATAAACCAAAGGGGAGCACTCTATAAGCAAATGTACCCCATGGACATGTAAAAGTAGTTTTATCGTGATCTTCGAGTGCAATCTGTATCTGGTTATAACCACTGAAGCCATCCAGAAAGGAAAAGTATTTCTTTCCTGCAAGGGTATCAAGCACCTAGTCAATGAAGGGGAGAAGGAAGTAATATTTGAGAGTGGCTTTGTTTAATTCTTGATAATCAATACAAATACGCCATCTTCCATCTTTCTTAGGTACTAGCACTAATGGGGAGACCCACTGATTGTCGGAAATAAGATAGATAAACCTAACATCCAAAAGCTTTTGTACTTCTTCCTTCACAATATATCTTAAAGTTGGATTCATTCGCCTTTGGGGTTGTCAGACAGGTCGGGCTCCTTCCTGAATATACATGTGACGTGTACAAGTTTAAGGAGGGATTCCTTTCATATTTTCATAGCCCCATGCAAAGGCACTAAGATGGTTTTGCAACAAATTCACAAGATTCTCTCGCTGAGATGAGTCCAAATCTAAACTAATATACAAGGATTTACTGGGGCTAATCTCAACAAGAGTAGTATCAGGCTCAGGAGTACTCAAGGGGCTGACCGGATGCAGTTGCACAGAAGAATTAGAATCATGGTTATCTTGAAACTCTAGGCTAAAGATCTGGCTCAATAGCTCAAAATTAGGCATAGTGTCTAGATTATTCAAGAAATCTTGGATCTCATCTTCTTGTGAAGATCCAATATGCTGATGGATAAAGGAAATGTGTTGATTCTCCTCATTACTATTCTGGTCTAACCATAAAGTATCTCGAAGGTCCTAAATGGATTTGGTAGGGGGTATAAGGTAACTTTCTTCCTAGCTTCCCCATGTGAAATATACATATCACTGGAGCGACACCCAATATATGCATCGGCTGTAGCAAGCCATGGTCGATCCAAGATCAAGGGATGTCCTCCTACTGGGTTCTTTGGCTGAAGCATAATGAAATCAACAGGATATTCCCAAGAATCTAATGAGATGATCACATCATCCAATACTCCTTCTGGCTTAATTTTAGATCTATCTACTATTTCAAGCATAGTGGGAGTAGAGCGAAGATGAGATAACTGAAGTTGATCCATGGTTTGCTTAGTCATGACATTAATGGCTGCCCCCAGGTCTATAAGAACATTAGAGACAAGGACATTACCAATCTAAACTGAGACAACAGGGTTTCTGGGATCAATATATTTTTCCATAGACACACATCTCGTCATCAACTCCGCTGCCCTACGAACAAATTGAATGGTTTGGGGTTCCAATCTCTTCCTCCCAGGTTTCTTGAGACAGAGTTCCTTAATAATCTTAGTGAAAATAGGGATCTCTTTGATGGCTTGGAGCAAAGGTATGTTAATGAAAAGATTCTGAAGCTTTGATGCCAAACTAGTCTCAGAAATAGGCTCACTTCTTTCCATTACTAGCCTCTCTGGGAAGGGAGGTTGGTTGGAAGAAGGTGGAAAGGATTTAGAGGGTAAGGGCTGCTTAGTAACTGCTTTTGGAGAATGATTAAGAGCTTCCTCTTCTTCTTTCTCTTCAATAATAACTCTAGGTTGCTTCTGATTTTCTGTTGTCACAGTCCTTCCCGATATTAATTGAATATCATGAGCCCCAAATGGAATAGACTGGTACTCAAATAAAGGTGGGTTTGTTACATAGATCATTTGCATTGCTTTATTATTGTTAGGATTGGGCATAGGTTGAGCAGGCAACTGAGGAGGTCAAAAAAGTGGAGGTAAAGGTAATGGTGGATTAGACTGACTCGAAGGTTGAGGCAATGGATAAGGTGCATGTGTAGATGGATATGACTGCATGGGTGGCTGGTAGGAATATGGAGAATGAGTTGGCCCACTCCAACCTTGTTGCCATGGTTGAGAAGGTTGCCCATGTTGATATTGGTTTCCATATTGCCACTGCTGATTAGTGTTAGGATAAGAATATCCATGTGAATTATAACCAAAATAGTGTGGAGAAAATTCAGGAGCCATACCTACACCTACTTGAGGCCAATTTCCTTTTGCTCCCATAGCATACACGTATTCAGCTTTAGGTTGTCCCCCTGTAAATACAGCTTTAACTCCTGGTATAGAGGGACATTTTTCTGTGATATGGTCTTCTGCACAAATAACACACTTATTAGCTTCTTTCAAATTAAGAGGACATTCTTTAGGAGGATGTTTGTCTCTACATTTAGGATAGAAAATACTTAATGACTCCTGTTCCTTCATGAGTTTTTGTTGAAATTTTAAAGAGTCCAACTGTTTGGTAACAGTATTCATTATATCAATTTTCATGTTTTCCATTTTATTTTCTTGTCCAATAATCATTGCATCAGTAGATTCAGTTTTTCTATTTCTATTTCGAGTTCCTTTACCGGATCTATACTGATTCCTTGAAAATTTCCTACATAATTCACAAATTTGTTTGAAAGTTTGATGAGAAATGTCACCTTGTCCTAACAGATTTAAATTATTTCTAGCATTATCAGTAAGTCCTCTTAAGAACAATGTTCTAATAGTACTAGAATCAAGCTTAAGTTTCGACCTTTGTAAAATATACAGAAATATTTGTAGATAGTTTTCAAGAGTTTCATCATCATTCTGTATGATTGTAAAAATCTCATCCTGCATGTCCCAAGTTTTGCAATATTCTTGATATTTAGATAAAAAAAACTCTCTTCATTTGATCCCAAGAGGCTATAGTGTTTCCTCCTAACCCCATACACCAGTGCAAAGTTGAGTCTTTGAGAGTAACAAGAAATAATCTTAGCTTTTGAGCATCAATTGAATAATCATAACTTCTACACAAAATATCAGACTCAAATAGAAAAGAGTCGGGAACTTCATGAACTTTACCATGGAAATGAGGGAGAGCTGATGGTAGAATGTTCTTCATTTTTGCCACAATATCAAAGTCCACAATTGGAAACACAAAAGTGGGTTGTTCCCCACTTACCTAGTTTTCATCAGTTCTTTCCCCATGATCTTCATGGTCTGCCATTGCTTCCCTTTTGCTCCGAACAGACTAAACCACACCTCAGCTATTGTCACCATAATCCATGTGGATTGTTCTTGCGTGATGGGTTTCAATTGGATTGGGCTTCCTGATCACAAAAGGAGACCCAATATGAGAATGGTTTTCAGAATTCTTTTGGCCCTTAGTGGGGTTTGAACCCCTACCTTTTCTAAGCATTCATTTCAAAAAGGAAAGAGAAATAAGAAAAACAATTTCTAATAAAAAATGTTGTCAAAAATCAATCAACACCAGTAAAATTCCTTCAAAGAAGATCTTCAAAAAATACTGCGAAAATGAAGGAAAAATTACCTCTAGAGTATAATCAGAAAATTTTTACCAAATCAAATCACCTCCCCGGCAACGGCACCAAATTGTTGGGTGCAGGAATTACACTTAAGCAAACTCCTCAACACTTAATTGTCAACCCAAGGGATTCATAAACTTAGAGACGAAGCATAGGCAATGCCAGAGATGGTATGAATATTTATAATGTCAATCCCTACTTTCTTTAAGGGAAATATTGCAAAATCAGACTAAAGAAATAAAAAGGGCAACTTGAACCATCAAAATAATCTAAGACTAGAACAAGAAAGAATTCATTTGAAAAAGAGATTAAAGACAAAGGAGCAATCACTCTAGTTGACTATTGATTAGCTACTGAGTGTTTGTTTTTCTTTAGCAGAGACACTTTAGCAGTCTCAATAGATGGGCCCTTCAAACCTACTTATATAGAAATTTCCTTCTTACACTAATCTATCTTGCACTGGTGCAGTTTGCTTGCACTAGTGCAAGAACAGAAGTTTATACAAAGGGTATAAATGGTGTCTGTACTAAAAGTGTTTTTCTTTGTGCAAGGGCTTGAACTTTCTCAAGTTCAAAGCACTTAGATCCCGTGGCAAGAAACTGGTTCTTGCACCAAATCAAAGCTTCTTAGACTTAATATTTAATTCTTGAAATGAAAGCTTAACTACTGCAAGTGTTCTAAAATCAAATTGCACACATAAAAATGAATGTTTCTGATTTTAACAGAGTGCAAAAAATAAAGAAACATTCCCTATAATTTATCCTATCATGAAGTATTAATGAAAGCAAGAAAACCACTGGAAGTAAACTAAAAAGGCTTACTGCATCACACCAACATGCACTAGTGCAGGTTCATTTCTCCTGCTTGTACCAGGTGGGAAAACAGAACTGCAGAAAGTGAATAGCACACCAACATGCACTGGTGCAAGGCGATTTCTCCTACTTGGACCAGGTGGGTAAAACCAAATCAACCAAAACTGCAGGAAATGAATAGCACACCAACATGCACTGGTGCAGGATGATTTCTCCTACTTGGACCAGGCGGGGAAAACCAAATCAAAATCAGATGAAGGAAAATAAAATCTAACTACTTCACACTAGGATCCGCTTTCATTCAAACAGGAATTCATGTGTTGTACATTAAAACACGCTTAGCAGTATAAACATGAATTACAAGAACAAAAAATAGGGTAAATGTGTTGGGTTGGTTGGGCTCTAGCCAACTAGTGTGTTTCCCTTTTTAAATCAAAACGCTACTCAGCACTATATCAATACATCAAATTTTAAACAAAAATACGATTCATGAAAACATAAGGTGGAGCTCCTTTCTTATTAATTCATAGAGGAAAATACATGCACGATTACACAGTCCAGCCCAGATTTGGGTGATAACAAAAATACAAGTCTGTTACCGCTTTCCTGGTTATATCTCTGTTCTATACAAACTTATCAGAGTCGTCTCGTCCATTTTACATTTCACATTATATAAATCCTTGGTCGAAGACCAAAAGGATCATTTAACCGATTACATAACTAATATGTAGAAATTAGCTTTCAACCTTCAAAATTAGGCAATTTAACAAAACTGGTCGTAGCCAATGTCCAACTATTCGTTCTTCATAAATCCGATCTTAGCTACCTTTAGATTGCCTTGCTGTCGCAGCTGGAGCTCGGTTGCCTTCAGATCTAACCTACTGTCGTGGCTAAAGTGGCACAAAACAAGGCAGTGATCAAGGAGGTATGGATCTACTGCAAAGATTCGCTATGCTAGCACTGGCGTGAGATCCATTCTTGCACTAGGATCAGCAGTCATGGTAAGCGCTTGACTATCAAACAACATTGGAGATATCGATAAGTTGCAAGAATGATTGTAAGCAAGAAATCATGTAATAAATAATTAATTAATGCTAAGTTAATTTAAAAATATGAAATATAAATTTCATGTATGTCATCGTTCTTGGACTAGTGTAGGATGAGGGTGTGTAAGAGAAGTAAAATAGCGGTAAATGGTGATGATTTAGGAAGGGAAAAATGGTCAAAAAGGAGCAAATTTGGGGGCTAACAATTCCTATTAGACCAAAATTAATACCATATCATATCCAGATATCGACAATCGAAGGTCAATGGGAAATCATAAGTCAGAGATCGAAGGTACATGCATATCGAAAAGTCAGAGTAGAGGCCTGTATCAGTGATCGAAGTAATGGGTCTGGGCCAAATCCTATGATACAAGTACAGAACCCGGAATAACATTTAAAATAGGTGAAAACCATTTCGGATCTAGATATTCAATGCAGGTAGAGATGCTGATAGGTGGAGGGAAAATACGCATATCAGAGGTTAGGGATATTGAATAATCAGAAGTCAGAGATTTTAAACAGTGTCACAAAACAAAAATGATGATATAGTGTTCCTCCGATATATGCATTGTGTTTATTTGTGAACTTTGGATATATGTTATATTAAGCCTTTCTATTGCATTCAATTGTTCGAAATTTTGATATTTGTTTATTATATAAAAATCCAATTTCAGATGTATGAGAGTTTTGGTATCAGAGAACTCCAAAAGAGTTCCTTTGACGTCATAACTTTGAAAACTCCAATATGACTCTATTAGAAAAAGGTTTCTCTGACCAATAAACTACAACCATTTTATCAAAAGACACATGTTATTTATAAGCTAAATCCATTATTTGTAAAATAAAGCCACTAATAAATGATAATGAAGATCTTGGCCTTGGGGGCTATGTTTTATTCATTAATGTAAGATGTTTAAAAAAAAGCCAATTTACAAAGTTTATAATCAAAATTAGGAAATCTATAAAAATAATACAAATGTAAATAAAAAGAAAATTAGATGATGAAATAAAGTAATCACACTCAAAGCCTACATGAAATGAAAAAAGGTTCCCCATGCCTATTATTATAAAATAAAATGGGGGTGTTGTGTTTTCACTACAACAATGGCGAAACACTAGGGAGAAGCAGTTATCTCTGTCATAAAGATATAGAAATTATTTTAAAAATGGAGTTATAATTAGATAATTTGAAATTCTCAAATTCATATATCTTGACCATTTTCTCCTTATTACACATTCTCAAATAAATAGATATACCATTATCGTTCATGAACTTGTAAAAATTTACCCCATGAATTCAATGTTTTAGTAAATTTATATATTGTACAACAGTCATCTTAGTTAGACATTAGTTTTTGAGTAAATAGGCTAATAAAAAAATAGAGTATTAATTTAACTCCATACCATAGGCATGGCCACTGCTACCAGTAGGCGTTTATAGCCTCGACAAGGATGTCTTTTAACCCTTTTAGGTACCCGTGTCGCATCTATTAGGAATAAATGCATAGTTGCAAAAGATAATCTTAAACTTATTTGAATGCCAATTTAAGATCACCATCTTGGTTTGGTAACCAAATAATGACAATGCCATTTACAAGATCTAACATGGCAAACAAGCTGACTGATGATGAGATCTCTTGTCCTTCAACCTTGCAGTCGAAAGCCATTACCTTGGCTTGGTGACCAATACTGGTAATGTCATAATGGTATAACTTATGATTATGGTAGGTAAGCTCATGATAATACCTCCTATCCTTCAATTGACCATTTTCAATTTTATGTTTAACTATGGCTATTTTTATCTCATAGAGATTACTTAATAGATGGGGTGGCATACTACCCCTTAAGAGCAAAGGATGACGTAAAAATATTTAAGGTAACTACTATTTACTTGACTAAAATTGCTCGCCAAAAGAACCCATGACCTTAAGAAATAGTTGTTATATGTGTTTTGCTTTGTTTTCAGGGGTTAAATATAGTTGATTAACAAATAACAGAAAGATTTAAGCTCAAAGAACAAAAATTAGGGACTCTATTTGGTTAAGAAAGTTTAAAATGAACATGAACGAAATCATCTTCATTGAAGTGATCCTTAGGGATTAAGTTCCATTAATAAAAATTAGAGCACAAAAATGTCTCGTCCAATGATTTTGTCAAGATGAAAGGGATAGCATTACTCCATTTTATTGTGAAATGGAATGATAAGATAATCTAGTTAAGCCTAAAATGCTTATCAAAACAGAAAGAAAACACTCAATAGAATGAACTTTGAGATACATCTTACAAGATAATATAGAGAATTAATATAAATGTTAATCTTATCTTATATGATGATTTTTTAATAAAATTATTTAGTTTCAAAGCATAGTTATTGATTTAGAGTTATTGGTGTATGCTTTGATAGAGGTTTTGTTACTTTTGCATTTTTTTCTTAAAGAATAGTTTGCGAGTCATTAAAGATTAAGTTTTAAGAATAAGACTGGCAATCAATTTTAAAATACATGTAGAATTAGAAAAGGGAAAATCCCTAATCCCATATGATGATTTTTCTTCCGAAATAGTTGTTGCTAGCAAAGTTGAATTTACAAAATCAAATCCATGGGAACCTGTAAGAAAAAAAACAAATATAGGAAATAAATAATAATTAAAAGAGAAAAGAAACTCAATAAAACTAAGAAGAGATGGAAATGAACATGTAAATGAGTACTTGGAAGAATTCAATCATAATTTTACCTTATGAATCTTCATCTTCTTTCATGTATTAATCAAAGTTCAAAACCGTCTTCTTATTCAATTAAAACTATTACTAACCTACATCTAATCCTAATTTAAAAAGTAGGCTAAGACTAAGTGAAATCATAGTTTTAATGAAGCCATCCAAGCATTTTATTTTCTACATGAATGTGCATATCAAACATTAGTAGTAAAAGCATAAATCTACTTAAACCGTAAGATATAAAACTAAAAACGTTATATACAACTATTGTTAATGTATTTACAAGAAGTAATTTATTTACATTAACTCTCTTGTAGATTTTCTTCCAACCAGATCTCGATGGGATCATAAAAATATGGATGAATATTAGTTAGAGATTTGAAGTGATCTCAAGAAGATGATAACAAGTCAAATTGTGAAAATATTCTTTTAAATGCAATGACCTGCATCAAATTACCAGTTTTATGTACATATGATGAAAAGGTCACCAATGGTGTTAGATGGTTGGTCATGTTGTAATGGTACACACTTGAGTAAAAATATTTGAGAAGAAAAGGAAAGTTGATATGAGATGAACATCAAACAAAATTGGAAGAGTAATGACTCTTGATGTTCAGAAAAAGCTCTGAATTTCAATTTTATCTCTTATTGTTAATGTACCTCGTATGTGTGGAATGCTGAACATTTTAACATACCAACATAGAATATCAAAGGGCTGAAAAATAAAATAAGAAGAAAATTCTAACCAATTATTAATTATACTATAATTACAATTATTGTTATAACACAATTGAGACAGGTTTGAAAATATTTCTTTTTTACAAGACTTAGCCAAAATAAAGCAATTGGAATGGTTATCAACATCATCTTGTACATAAGATAATAGATGAGGAATAGAAAGGTAATTCGATCATCATAAGAATCATAAATCGGGATGGAATCTTGAGTAATGAAATTGTTAAAATGATTAGAATATTGAAAATGAGAAATTGTTGGGATAATATTTGAACTAGAGTTTTCTCCATTTTTAAATGAGGTTTTACTTGGATTACAATAATTTAATGAAGAAATAGATGAATCAATACACTCACTATCAATGTATTAATCATAAATGACTTCACAACTTTCTTTAAAATTTATAGGATTCCCATGAGACACATCAAAACAAGAAGAAGAATTGGGCACATTTTTCCCAAGATTGCAAGAATGATCATTAAATATTTCATTATCCTGTCAAAATTTTAATGGAAATTCATTTGTATCAACCACTTTGATTTCTAAAATATTATAATTAGGAAATGAAATTCTATCAACAAAAATATGAGGATAAAGACATAAATGAGAACTATAAACAATAAACCTGAATATTTCTCTATTTCCAGAATCCTCTGCGTTCTCTCTATTACATATTTCAGATTTGTTATTTTTTTTTTTCTGATCATGATTACCTGAAGATTATCGTTGGGATGCCTTGAACTTTGCAGTTGATTGGCGTGACAAAAATCATAACTTTCTATAGCTAGGTACGTTTTGTCTGATTCTTCAATTCGTTCTTGCATTTGTTGATTTGTCTGTGGACTATCTGATTTCAAAACAACCAATTCCTATTGCAATTAGTTGTCATATTGTTCCAAGTCAGGTGATTGTGTTTCATTAACATGTGAAAGTGAATCTGAATTATCATTACTATAAGAAGTAGGGATTAAATGGAGAAATCTATCATATATGGTTGCAGCAACTTCATGATGATTAGCAAGTTCCTCGATATGAAATTTTTCAGTCATGTTAATTGAAGTTGAAGACAATTCATTAAATCTTGGAATTATTTCATATGGGTTAGGAATGCAAGGGAAAGAAGTTAGCTTATCAAACCATCCTATTAATTGAAATTCTAGAGGTAAATCATTAGGTTGAAATTGAGAACAAGCTAATTTGAATCTAATACAAAAGTTATCTCATGATTCACCTTAAAAATGAAAAAGATTCTCCAATTGATCACATACCCTTTCAAAGTCATAATCATGAAAAGTATGTAAGAAAATAATTACAAAAGCGTCCCAAGTGCGTACAGAAGCAACTGGTAAGGCTTTACACCAGTCTTTCGTTATTCCTGCCAAATTAAGGCTAAACTATCCACACATGACACCTTCATCAAGATCATAATGATTACAATGTAAAATAAATTGATAAACATTTTCATAAGTAGAAGCATTATTCTCATTGTTAAACTTCTCCTTTGACAAGAGTTTAGCTACCTAAGGTGGAGTTGAATTAGATGGAAGTCCATTAAAGCAACTCCAAAGTGATCCCTTAAGAGGAGCCATTGAAATCAAATAAAACTTAAAAAACAAGATCTCTAAAGAAACCAAGCAGATGTTGACCATCCTTCCACGCCAAAAATGTTGATCGAAAAAAATGTCCACCATCAACATTAGGGGAGCCCACCCGGTCAGGAACTTAGAACAAGTCCTTTTTTGTTGAAGATCGTAGCTCGTACTAGTTATGGGTCTAGTTACCTTGTCATCTAAGAAAAACCTAAAACTAATCTAATACTAATATAACCTAAACTAAGAGTTAATCTATTTACATCTATAATACATTGCCTTTATATTGATCTTTAAATATATGAATTTAAGGATAGATCAACACAAAGGTTTGATCGAATTGAGGCTTATCAAACCACAATTAAATGATATGATTGACTCTATAAGAGAGGACTTGATGCAAAACTAAGATGTAAATGAAAAATTAATCTAAGCATGAAAAACCTATCTCGAAATATGATGGATATCCCTCTCCTAATCTGAGAGCAAGTTAACTAAAACAAGAGGAAGGAATTGATATAATTCATCATATGATTTTGTATTAATTAAATGAAGTAGTTAACATTAACTAATACAAGTGAAAGAAAAATACGCCCACAAATGAATAATAAATAGTTATGAATCATCACACGAATACTTCAATGAATTAAGATTGATTTTTATCTCATTATAACCTACAAAGATAGCTTTAACAAAGTTTCAACAACAAAATGTCATTAACACAGCAATAGTGCATAATATCAAAGAAACATACTACTATTTAGAATAACAATCAAAACCAGTAATGAAACTTTAACAGTGAGATGATAATCCTAAGTTCTCGTAATACTACACAAGAACAAGAATAAATTAAAACCATGCCAAATTTTTATTACCATAATTCCGAGAGTAGCTATGACCTTTAATGAAAGTGCTTACAATAGTGCAAATTCCCTTTATAAAAGAGCCACAACTCCTCTACATTCTCTATAATAAAAATATTTGCACTATACAATAGTGCAAAAGCACAAATCACATTATTACAAAGCCCCCCCAATGTGTGATCGCGAACTCTATGCTCATCGAAGAGGTCATATATTACACTACAGGGAATCATAGAGTACCCCTATATTATCTCAACTACAAAGCCCAATTAGAGAAATTAAATTTGGTGGTTTTGTTGTTGGCTAAATATGACTGGTTGCAGTTGAATAAATTTGGAGAAGATTGTTAATTTTGGAGTGCACAATTGTTTTGGTTTGATTTTGATATGTTTCGACCACTTTTCCCATTTTGTGTTGTGCTATGCCATTTGGAAGTTTCCTGTGGAAGAGCTTGGTCTAATAGATCTTTTGAATTGATCATCGGCTGCCTTCATTGTTGGCCCTTTGGGTCTCTATTACAACAATTTTCCCATTTAAGAAATACATTGTGTCACATGGAAAAGAGTGCTTGGAAATCCCAGATCAAATTGTTACTTCATTGTTATCGACCTTGAGTTCATCCATGTTTCAGTCAAACAAAGATTATTTAGTTATATTATTAAACTTAACTGAAGATGGAATTGAAAACTAAACACAAAACTTCCCGCAGAACCAATGAAAACAAACTTTTCAATTATTATAATAGCAGCCCCATATGAGGCTAAAAAGTGGCAGACGCAGAGTGGTATTAGAGATGATCTTATTGCAACATTCAAAATGAGACAACAAAAAGCATTTGCAATATGGGTAGCTCTGATATGGAGTAGATGCTAAATCACAATCAAATATTTTTAATAACTGTATCGGATCCGTAATATCAGAGGTTTTGATATCAGAGATTTTATATCAGAGTTTTGAAATAGTCGCAACAGGTCACACTTTGCAAACTTGTGATATAGTAAAGCTTTGATACAATAGACGTGAAATTATAGTGAAACATTTTAATAAATCCAATCGCATTCATACCCGTATGAGAAATCAAAGATTAAGCCTTATTGGAGGTTCCATTTTAGAACTTGTGATATGGGAGTTGTAGAGTCTAAAGATTGTCCTACCATGACATCCTTTTTTCCTAATGATCCTATCTTTTCCTATATATTTACCACCTAAATAAAGCCATATCTACCAGGTTTTGATGAAGATATGCAATAATATGTCTT
Source organism: Pinus taeda (assembly GCA_000404065.3). Classification (NCBI taxonomy): domain Eukaryota; kingdom Viridiplantae; phylum Streptophyta; class Pinopsida; order Pinales; family Pinaceae; genus Pinus; species Pinus taeda. Next base: position 170,477 of record APFE030604244.1, read on the forward strand.
CTTGTTCATACTTAACTTTATACCCTATTGTTTTGTTAAAGTTGCAATTGGCTACCGAATCAGTCTATTTCCGCAGCTAATCCAGGTTTTTGTAGTTGTCTCCATTGCTTGCAAGGTTCTGGAGTTCCAGGTTAGCAACGAAGGGTGTGGATGGATAGAGGATGGCTCCCTTGTGGATCCCTTCCTATCCCCTCGAAATTGCTTTCTAAGAGAAGCGTAGGAAATCACGGTCAAACTCCAAGTCAACTATTGGATTAATGAAGAACAAAACCCAAGATCAGTTGAAACCTTATCGTTTTTCTTTCAAAATAGAAAAATGAAGGTTTAGTGATATAAATTTAGATAGGGTAGAGATATTAGGCTTGAATTATTCATACAGTTATGCAAAGAGACCTGCTATAAAACATATGGATGCCCCATGATTTGGGTGCGCGGTGAATGATATAATTGTGAACAGTTTGTGATTTCCATGTGCATAGAATTGGTTTTTGTGTGCAAGCGTTGTGTTGATTGGAAGCTTTGAACTGCTATGTGGAGGGCCCCTACAAACAGTGACAGGTTTTAATCAATTGCAATATGATTTCCTTTAATTCTTCAATTCCTCTATTTTGTGTGACAATGCAACAAAATGATTTCACCAACGAGTTGTTATTTGCATAAGAACTTTCATTTACTTTATACCTAGTTTAGTATTTTATTTAATTTGCTTTATACTTGGTAAAAAATGGTCCTTCCATTTTCTTATTATCTAGCATAATTTAAGTGTGTTCAATTCATAATATAGATGTTGCTTGGATTATTTTTTTTGAGCAAAAATTGAATAAGTAAAAGAGTGAGAAGTTCTCTCCTAAACAATTGAGTTCAGACAGTATTTCTTCATAATTGATAGAATAAGTTTCTTTTTGCACTTAGAGAATTTGAAGTTGTGGCATAAATATTCAGGATACAAAATCCCAAAAAAATCTAATACAATTAGAAACGCTCTCACATCATCTACAAACTAATTCGATAGAGATTAATTCCTAGGAAACTTAATCAACATCCCTAAGAATTACGAAACTAATATAATTGACAAACACCACCTCCATCTTAAGTTTATATCTTAACAAATACATAACGACCTAATGAATAACTTCTAAGCACATATTGTGCACATGTACTTCATCAATCTACATACCCTGGTTGAAAATTTATGATTGATAATTCAAAGACATCAAATTGACCAAACATTTTGGCGTCGTTGCTAAGGAAGTACAATTAGAAGTTAAAAAAAAACCATCATTAATTTAAAACATGACATCTATAGGGATAGAGACTCTAGGGGTAGATTTTTAGGATGAGGAAGAAGTTTAATTCCTACAAATCCACTCACTTCACCACGATTTTGAGATTCCACACCACCTACTCAAACCTAAATTCCATTTAGAGGTCGACAAAGACTTCCTGAAGTCTCAAGATCAGAAATTTTATCCAGAACTTCACCTGGTTCTTCTACTGAAGCTATAATTGAAGAAAATCCTACATCCCCAACTACAGGAGTAATATTTCTATCCCCCACTGGTGAACAAATTCTGGGAGAAGAATTAGAAGTTCCTTGTGAAGAAGAGGAATTGTAAACTTATTCTGAGCAACCATTGATAGAGGAACCAGAAAGATAAGAGGAACACTATATTAGCTCTGAAGAATCTATCATGGCTGAAGAAGGGGACGAAGAAGTACACAATTTTCATGGTTAAGAAGATAGGATTGGAGGAAGAGGTAGAGGTAGAGGAGGGGGTAGAGGCAGAGGAAATCAAGATCCTTCAGGATTCCCTATTCTTCATGAAGATACAACCCTCATAAATGAAAAATATATCACCCTTGATTCTTCCTAATTTACACAGCAAAAGAAACGAAGATATGGAGACATTTATCTTCGAATTTGAAGTATTATGCGGATCATATGACTATCTGCATGATGCTCAAAAGTTAAAATTGTTCCCTGCCACATTAAAAGAATCAGCATTAAAATGGTTCATTATTCTAGGAGTGAATTCTATAACAACATGGAGACAAATGAAAGAGGCTTTCTTAGGCAAATATAGAGATTATTGTATGCCTAGTAACCTTAAATATGAAGTCTTCAAATGACACATAAAGAAGATGAAAATCTTGAAGACTTGGTAGAAAGGTTTGTTTATAATGTTAAAAGAGCAAAATTGGATAATTTGGATGAAGAAACCTTAAAAGATATTTTACTCAAAGTCGTTAAAGATGAATGGATTGATCTCCTTAACCAAACTAGAAAAGGAGATATTTCCCAAATACCATTTGTACATATTTGTGACTTATGTATACATATCTCAAGGGGTAAAGCACGAGTTGGAAAGAGTCCTAGAGACCCTCTCTTGTCAAGAATTAACCTGTCTATAGCTAGGACAGTTAGTAGGGTAAAAATAGGAAATTTGCTTGACACCTTCAAAACAAATATTTTAGGGAGCCTAAGTGAACAGATAGACACCCTTAAAATAAAAAACAAGAAAAATTCTGAAAATGCTGCATTATCTATCTTCTATCCCAAATGTCGGAATAAACATGCTCTAACGAGTGTCCCTTAGACTCAAAAGTCATAGAAGCTTTTTTCATATGTGTAGATAATCATGATACGAAGGAATGTCCATCCTTACCAGGTCTTAAGGCTATATTCAATGATGAAGGAATCTTAGAACCAACAGACCCTCTCTACTATATAGCCAAAAGACCATGGCAAAACGCCCAACCAAATCAGTCACAAGGATTTAGACCATAACAAATTTCACAGTCTTCACAAAGTAATTGGAATTCAGCTTGGCGACCTTGGGCTCTGCCATAGTCACAATCTTGGAATCATGGATGGAAAAATCCTTATGGACCCTATGCTCAATATCAATAATACTCACCATCTTACCTTCCACCACAATTCTTACCCCCGTCTAATCAAATTCCTCAAGCTAATCAATTGCCACAAGTCCTAGTTCAAAATCAAAGCTCCCAACTTTCCCTACCATTTCCACAAAAATCAAATCAACTACCCGCTCAACTACTTCCAAATCCTAATAATAAAATACCACAACAACCAGTGTACAACATGGAGGGTTAGAATCCTCAAACTTATGAAACAACCCCACTAGACCTAAACAGTGTCCAATTAAGGTCTAGAAGAGTATTACTAAGAAAGCCTCTTGTTGTCATTCAAGAAACAAAATCTAATCTTCAAAAACACAAAAATCAATCAAAAGAAGGGGAGACTTCTCTCCCTTAAAAAGAAAATAAACAAACAGAATAAATTCCAATAAATGCTCCTACCATAGAACAACCCTTGATATAAGTTAAACCACCTTTCCTAGAAAAGTTTAAAATCGATGAAGGAGTAGAGAAACAATTATCTTGCCTGATTACAATATGATGGATGAATTGAGAAATGTTTGTATTAAGATTCCTTTATTACAAGCCATAAAAGAAATACCAATTTTTTGCAAAACAATTAAGGAATTAAGTACACAACGATCAGGGAGAAGATGAAAACATATAAAAATAATTCAGTTAGTCGAAAAAATTGCAGACATTATGATGGGAAAAATGAGAATTCAAAAATATTTAGACCCATGAAGCCCCATTGTAAAATTTCACATCAATGGAACTTAAATACCAAACACACTGATTGATCTTGGAGTAGCCATAAACATAATGAGCAAACAAGTTATGGACACACTTGTCTTCTTAACCTTCAATACACACCAAACTTATTGCAATTGGTAGATAGATATGTTATCAAACCAGATGGTGTGTTAGAAGATGTTTGTGTATCTTTAGATTCTTTGGAATATCTTGTTGATTTCATGGTTTTAACACCCAAGAATAATCTAGGAGGACATCCATCAATCCTAGGAAGGCCTTGGTTGGCTACAGCTGATGCTTTTATTGACTGTGGATTAGGTGATATGTTTATCTCAGATGGAAATTATACAAAGAAATTTACATTATACCCCCCTATAAGAGCAACAATAGATACAGAAATTGAGGAATGGATAGAAGATGGAGAAGATATACAATCTATTTTGTCACTAAACAAGTGAAAGAGGAAGACCAACTCTTAAATTTACTAGAAAATAATGAATCTTCCTCATATTATGAGCGTATTCGAAATGAATATTTCTCATCTAAACAAGTATCATTGTTGGCCATGGAACAATTTGGGAATTCCTCGATAGAAATCTTTCCAGGAAAAACCTTGAATGTCAATGAAAACTTGGGAGAAATGAAAAAGAAACAATTGATAGAAATTTTACAAAAACATTCTTATGCTTTTGCATGGGAATACACTAACATGAGAGGGATTGATCCTAAAACTTGCATACATCATATCTACATTGAACAAAATGCAAGACCATTTAGACAACCTCAGCGAAGAATGAACCCAAATCTAAAAGAAATTGTTATGGAAGAATTGCAGAAATTATTAAATGTAAATTTCATCTATCCAATATCTAACAGTTAGTGGGTTTCACCCCCCCTAAAAAGGATGGAAAATTGAGAGTATGCATTTATTACATGGAAATAAACAAAGAAACATTAAAATACCACTTTCCGTTACCTTTCATAGACCAGGTCTTAGATACTTTAGCTGGGAAAAAATATCTTTCCTTCTTGGATGGGTTCAGTGGATATAACCAGATTCAAGCAGCTCCTGAAGATCAAGATAAAACCACGTTCACTTGTCCATGGGGAACTTATGCTTAATGGGTACTTCCCTTTAGTTTATGTAATGCTCCAACAACATTCCAAAGAGTAGTCCTTGGCATTTTCTCTAACCTTATCCATGATTGTGTGGAAGTGTACATGGATGATTTCACGGTCTATGGGGATTCTTTCAATGAAGCACTAGGAAATTTAGAAAAAGTATTAATAATATGTCAAGAAACAAATCTCCAATTAAGTCATGAAAAATGTTTCATGATGTTTAACGATGGAATTGTTTTAGGTCACCATATTTCCGGAGATGGAAGTAAGGTAGACTCATCTAAGGTGGAAGTCATTTCTAAGTTATCAGTGCCAAGTTGTCAAAAGGATGTTAGAAGTTTTCTCATTTTTACTAGATACTATAGAAGATTTATAGAAAACTTCACAAAAATTGCATCCTCACTCTTTAAATTACTCACCAAAGAGTGTGAATTCAGTTGGGATTCCGAATGTCAAGTTTCCTTTCAAACTTTGAAGAAGAGAATTTTTGAAGCACCCATCTTAAAAAGACCTAACTGGAAATTGCCTTTCCATATCTCAACAGATGCTTCAGATTCAGCCTTAGGAGTTGTTTTAGGACAAAAAGATGTCACTCCTTATGCCATTTATTATACTAGTAAAAATTTAACTCCTGCGAAGTTAAATTATATTGTAACCAAAAAAGAGTTCTTAGCTGTAATTCATGCCATTAATAAATTCAGACATTATATAGCTGGAAATGAAACTTTTTTCCACACAGACCATTCTGCCATTAGATACCTAATGAATAAACCAGTCACTAATGGAAGAATAACTAGATGGCTCCTACTTTTACAAGAATTCAACATAAGCATTCTAGATAGGCCAGGAAAATAGAACACAATTGCCGATTTTCTATCTAGAATACAAAATGAAAACAATGGTCAAGCCATAGAAGATAAATTTCCTTATGAATATCTTCTCGTAGTATCTACTAAATCACCTTGGTATGCAGATGTTGCTAACTATTTGGCCATAGCAAAAATGCCATTTCATTTATCCCCTAGAGAAAAAAGAAGAATAGTCCACAATAGCACATCCTATACATGGATAAATGAGGAATTATAATAGACAATAGTAGACCTCATCATTAAAATATGTGTTCGGGAAAATGAAATACTGAAGATACTAAAATCTTGTCACGATGAACCATGTGGAGGACATTTTTTTGAAAGGAGAATTGCTTACAAAATCTTGCTTTTAGGATATTATTGGCCTTCCATTTTCAGGGACACCAAGGAATATGTTAAAATATGTGATAGTTGTGAGAGAATGGGCAAACCTACTATTTCAAATGAAATTCCACTGCAACCAAAGGTACTTATTGAACCATTTGAAAAATGGGCACTGGATTTTGTTGGACCAATCAACCTACCTTCAAAGCAAAAGAAGTATATTCTGGTATGTACTAATTATGTCATTAAATGGGTAGAAGCTAAAGAACTTCCTTTTGCTACTGAAAATACTGTGGTTTCATTTCTTTTTTAGGATATTTTTACTCATTTTGGTGTCCCAAGAGAAATTGTAACAAATCAAGGGACACAGTTCACATCCAGACTAGTGCAAAAGCTTGTGGACCAATACAAGATAAAACATCGGAAGTCAACTCCACACTATCAACAAGCCAATGGACAAGTTGAGTCCACAAATAAGGTGATCGAGGCTATCCTTACAAAGACTGTACATCTACAGTGGAAAGACTGGGTGGAAAAGCTTCTAGAAGCCTTATGGGCCTACAGAACTACATTGAGGAATACTACAGGGCATACTCCCTATGAACTTGTTTATGGGAAGCAAGTCTTACTTCCAATAGAGTTTTATATCCAGGCCTATAAGACAATAGTCCAATTATATCTTGACTTGTTAGAGGCCCAAAAGCAAAGGATGATGCAATTAAATGAGCTCGATGAAATCAGACAAGAGGCCTTCTAAAGGACCAGCTTAGTGCAACAACAGAGGTCAATATGGCATGATAAGTACATTAAAGAAAGGAAGTTTCATCAGGGAGATTGTGAATTGCTCTTTGATTCAAAATTCAAAAATTTTCAAGGGAAATTCCAAACCCATTGGCTTAAACCTTATGAAGTTGAGAATGTCTTTGACAATGGTGCAGTTAGAATCAGGACTATTGATGAAGAAAAAGCTCCTGTATTAGTAAATGGAAATTGAATCAAGCTTTACCAAAAACCATTAACAAAACAAGAATTTGTTAAAATGTTTCAAATAATTCAAAACTGAAGATGGTCAAGAAGAATTCTTCTTCCTTTTCACCTTAGAAATTTTCATTTAGTTTGTTCTTCAAATAAAAAGAAAAAAAAAAAATAATAAATTAAATATAATAAATGAATATATGTATATATATATATATATATATATAATATATATATAATATATATATATATATATATTATATAATATATATATATATACATATAATAATATGAAAAAAATAGAATAAAATAAAATAAAATATTGTATAAACATGAAAACCAACATGTTGTTGGCATGTTTATACAAAAAAATTAAAGTTAAAAGCAATTTGTTGGACAAATTTTCTTTTCAAAAGAAAAAAAACAATAAAGTTCATCTATTAAAGCCTTCTTTCTCTTAAGCTCTTTCTCTTAACCTGTAGAATCAGCAACTTTCCGCATCTTGGACAAGTTTCCGTAGCTAAAATAAGTTTCTGTAGCCTAATAACTTTGAAGTATACAAAGAGGCTTGGCGATTTGGATTAAAGGATAGTTGACAGCAAGGTACCTGCAGGAGATCAAAGGACAACAAATAAGGTTAGCAAAATAAGATCAAAGGTATGTGCTTCTTTAATTTAACAATAGGGAAGGTTATCTAGCATATATGACTAAGAAGATATAGTACTAAAGTGCAATCATTATAACCTAAGGGTAATGGCCGCCTAACAAAATATCATATGCCACTAATTTAAAAGTCATGTCATGACCTTATGCAAAATCCACAGAAGTAATTACCAAATGATAAGTTTGAATGCATCTAACGGCCGGATTCATTCCTATAATCCTTATGATAATCATCCATTCTTCCCTTTTCTTACACTCCTCTGAACTTTCACAACGAGTTCATCTTTCTGCCAGCTAGCAAACCCTACCAGCCTCATTTTCTTATCAAGGTAGCCAATCTTGGATGCAAAGCATCCTTTGGAATGGGGATAATTGTTTGAAATGAGCCAGCAGGGAAGAAATTTGTGGAGGGGTACCCACAAACTAGGGAGCTGCTACAAAGGAGACAATGGTTGCAGTTCATTGAAAAATTTAACGGCTTCCACAAGGAAGTAACCAAGAAATTTGCATGCTCATTTGATGGAATTGAAGCTGAAATTGGGGACATTAAGGTCACAATAATAGAGTCTATGATCGTCGAGGCTACCGAGTTGCCAAGAAATGGAGAAAAATGGTTTAAAACAAAGGGATTGATAGCAAGGACTAGAAGGTCTTCCTCAAGAATCTGAACATAGACACTACGGTCAACAAGAAAGGTATTCCCATCACTTCTCTTAAAAACAAATGGAGAAACTTATTACTTGTGCTTCAGAAGTTTATCACTTGTGAGGGTAGGTTTGGGCAAATGTATTTTTTATCATTGTTAGGATGATGATGCACTTCCTTGAGGATCATTACATGAACCTCCCTTATTTCCTCTTAAGTAGCCTCAAGAAAATGCCTACAACTGTTCAGAAGAAAATTCAATGCATAGAAAACACCATGTATCATCATGGCCTGGTAAAACTATTGGTCGAATTTCACCTCCAAAGTATAGGGGATAACTGGGAGAGTTTCCTAGTAAAGAACCACTTTGAAGAAAACTCCCCAGAAAAAGAAAGTAGTAGTAGGGCCCTTAGAGGGAGGAACAAAACCATAGAAATGATAAAGGAACAGGCACTTCAAACTCAGACATAAGTATCAGAAGAAGAGCTACCTATAGTGAATGTTTTGTAAAGAATGAAGAGGGGAAACCCTAGAAGAAAGAAAGCTAGCCAGAGTAAAGAAGAATTTTCACAAACTAAGACCTCTCCTATAGAAGAAAAATCAGAGAATAAAATGAGGAAAGTGCAGAAAATACAAACCCCAGGGTTGAGGAGGAGCACAAGGTTGACAATGATTCCACAAACAACCTCAAAAATACAGAATACATTAATCTTGAGGAAAATGAGCCAAATGAAAAGGAGCCAACTGAAGATGAGCCAATAGAGATTGAGCCAAAAGAGAACGAGCCAATAGGAGATGAGCCAATTGAAAGCCCTAGAAATTCTCCAACAGGGTCACCAAGATCATCACCAAGAGTATCACCACAACCATACATCTCACCTTTAAGAAGCCCAATGCATAGTCTGGGTATTGACCCCACTCAACAAGAAATATATGACTATATAGAGTCACTGGAAAGGAAGGAGACAACAAAAAAGGAAACAATTCAGAGCCCTGGAGAAGGGAGAAACTAGGTCAGTGAACAATCAGCCTTAAACATCTTAAAGAAGGAGATCTTTGAACTAGAAACATTGAATTGGTATCTCAAAAATGAGAATCAAGCATTGAAGACACGGAGTGAGATATAGATTGCAAAGAGTGACAATCTGATCCTTCATCTAATCTTGTGGTATAAGAAAAACAAGAATTTGAGGAAAGAAAACGAAATTATGCAGAGAGAGATTATCAGTTTAAAGTAGAAAATTCTCATGAGGAAGCCTAGAATGCCAATCTTTGCCAAAAAGAAGAAAACAATGAAACATGGAGATGATAAACAATAGGCACAAGTGAATGACATAGAAGAAGTGTATGAGGGCATAAAATATCTCCAGTCTGGGAGAATGTAAAGTCTGAAGATCGTCCTACCAGACATCCTTTTTGCCTAATGATCCTCTCCTTTCCTATATATTTAGCACCTAAATAAAGCCATATCTACCAGGTTTTGATGAAGGTATGTAATGATATGTCTTCTTGTTCATATTTAAATTTATACACTATTGTTTTGATAAAGTTGCAATTGGCTACCAAATTAGTCTGTTTCCATAGCTAATCCAAGTTTATGTAGCTATCTGCATTATTTGCAATTTTTCCAGAGTTCTAGGTCAGCAGCGAAGGGTTCGGATGGATAGACGATGACTCCCTCGTGGATCCCTTCCTATCCCCTCGAAACTATTTGCTAAGAGAAGCGCAAGATATCACGGTCAAACTCCAAGTCAACCACCAGATTAATGAAGAATAGAACACAAGATCGATTGAAACCTTATTGTTTTTCTTTCAAAATATCAAAACGAAGGTTTAGCGATATAAGTTTAGAGAGGATAGAGATATTAGGCTTGAATTATTCATACAGTTATGCCAAGAGACCTGCTATAAAACTTATGGCCACACTATGATTTGGGTGCGCGCCGAATGATATAATTGTGAACAGTTTGTGAATTCCATGTGAATAGAATTGGTTTTTGTGTGCAAGTGTTGTGTTGATTGGAAGCTATGAACTATTATTTGGAGGGCCCCTACAAACATTGACAAGTTTTGATCAATTGCAATATGATTTCCTTTAATTCTTCAATTGCTCTATTTTGTGTGACAATGCAGCATAATGATTTCACCAGTGAGTTGTTATTTGCATAAGAAATTTCGTTTGCTTTATACCTAGTTTAGTTTGTTATTTAATTTTCTCTATACCTAGTATAGCATGGTCCTTTCATTTTCTATTATCTAGCATAATTGAAGTGTGTTCAATTCATAATATAGATGTTGCTTGGGTTATTTTGTTTGAGTGAAAATTGAATAAGTAAAAGAGTGAGAAGTTCTCTCCTAAACAATTGAGTTCATACATTATTTCTTCATAACTGATAGAATAAGTTTCTTTTTTCACTTAGAGAATTAGGAGTTCCAGCATAAAGATTCAAGATCAAAAATACCAAAACAATCTAATACAAGTAGAACCACTCTCAGATCATCTACAAACTAATTCGATAGAGATTAATTCCTAGGAAACTTACCCAACATCCTTAAGAATTATGACACTAATATAATTGACAAACACCACATCCATATTAAGTTTAGATCTTAAAAAATACATAACAACCTAATCAATAACTTCTAAGCACATATTGTCCACTTGTACTTCATCAGTCTACGCACCCTGGTTGACAATTTATGATTGAAAATTCAAAGACTTTGAATTGACCAAACAGGAGCGGATGCAAAATTATGATTAGACCGAAATTAATACCATATCAGATCTAAATATCGAAAATCAGAGGTTAATGGAAAATCAGAAGTCAGAGATTGAAGGCACGTGAATATCAGAAAATTAGATTGGAGGCCTTTATTGACGATTGGAGTAATATGTCTGGGCCAAATCCTATGATACAAGTGCGGAACAGGGACTAACATTTAAAATAGCTGAAAACTATTTCGGATCCAGATATTCAATGCAGGTAGAAATCCTGATAGGGGGTAGGTAGATATGCATATTGAAGGTCAGAGGTATCAAATAATCAGAAATTGGATATTTTGAAAGATGTCACAAAACAAAAACACCGATATAGTATTCCTCCGTTATATGCAATGTGTTTATTTGTGACTTTGGATATATGTTATATTAAGCCTTTCTACCACATTCAATGGTTTGAACTTTGGATATTTGTTTACTATTATAAAGATCCAAAGTCATATGTATCAGATTTTTGGTATTAGGGAATTCCAAAAGAGTTCCTCCGATGTCATAACTTCGAAAACTCGAATATGACTCTATTATAAAAAGGTTTCTTCGACCAATAAACTACAACCACTTTATCAAAAGACACATCTGGTTTATAAGCTAAAGCCACTATTTGGAAAATATAGCCACTAATAAATAATAATTAATATCTTGGTCTTAGGGGATATGTTTAATTTTTTAATCTAAGATGTTTAAAAGAAACTTATTTACAAATTTTATAATCAAACTTAGGAAGACTATAAAAATAATACAAATGTAAATAAAAATCAAGTTAGACTTTCAAATAAAGTAATCACACTCAAAGCCTGGATGAAATTAAAAAAGGGTCCTCGTGTATATTATGATAAAATAAAATGGGGGTGTTGTGTTTTCACTACAATAGTTCGGTACCAGTTCAGAAATTCAATACTTAATTATGCACCTGCATGAATGGAAAAAAGTCAAAATTATAAAAAATGTTTTCGTTCCCCAAAGCATGACATATTAGGTGCCACATGGGCTTAATATGTTGGTACATCCATTGGAATATAACCATATCACACGTGTGGTATCCTAACACATGATTTAATCTACAATAAAAAATAGGTAACAATGTTGAAACTTCCATCTTTTTCCTTGATTTACGTGCATATGGTGGCGTATCTCAAGAATATGAGAAATAAGTTTTTAATAAAAATAGAAATTTACTTATATCTCAAATCGTTTCCAAAAATTCGATATTCTTTCAAAGTTATAGTGGGTTCTTTGAAGTCGTTTTGTATAGTTTTTTTGCAAAACCAAGATTTTCAAAAGTATTCAAACAATCAACTTCATGCACGATTTCCGAGGTCATGGAATCAAATAAGAAAATTACAATAGACTTTTTTGTTTATAATATGGAAAATTAGACTCCATACAAACAAATTTCCAAAATACATCATGGTCAAAAAGATATGGTTGGTTCTTTGACACCAATTTGTATAAAATCATAAAAAGCTAGATTTATGAGGTTTTCTTCTAAACTTGTAAATTTGTTTTATGAGTTTAGGGGATATGATCTTACTCTTGAAACTAGTTTTACTATATAAATAATACCTCACTCTTCTAAGGAAGGGGATCAGGCATTTGCAATTGAATATTTTGTGAGGGAGAGAAATCATCATTTGGAATTCTTTGTAAATTGTATTTTTGTTGAAGATTAATAAAAGTCATAGTTTATGATTCACTGAGTTTCTGAAGCATTTAAGTCTGTGAGGTCTTAGATACCTTGTTGGTGTAAGAAAGGGCCCATTAATATAGCTTGGTAAGCTATTGTACATGATTAGTTTAGATTTCTTGTTTTTGTACTTGTTCTATTATGTATGCAAATATAGTTGTATGATTTGGTACCTATGTTACAGCCAAGTTCATATAGTGTATGCAAATTATTGAATGTTTATGGTTAATTATATATGTATATATTTAATGGAGTGATTATCTTATATGATTGATCTTTTGTGAATTTAATAGGTGTGCGGTACAATAGGTTTCTTAGGCCATTACAAGCATCATGATTTAGGGTAGTTTTATATATTTATTGAGATTTGTTTATTGAATTTTTAGAATTGTGTATTTTCCAATCCCTTGCAGAATTTCTTTGAGATTTATGTTTCAAGTGTGTTTCTACAAAAACAATTCAAGGTTCCATATTTCGTACTTCATGAGCTAGTGTATGGAAAGTCTTCAAATGATCTGGTTAATTTTTAGAAACAGAGTAGTTTCTAGATTACATGTTATTCATTGGATTTCTTTCCTTCAGTAGTGTTATTTAGTTTTGAAAGGTGTGTCAAAAATAAAACAGTGAGATTTAGTTTCTACTATGATTGAAGAATTTACCTTTGAACCTATTTTACATTATATTTTAGATCTAAGAATGTCACTAGTGGTTGGTTAATTTATCATTTAACAAACATATAATAAAATTTCCTTTCAAGCTTTAGAAGTTTTTTTGTATTCTCAACTGGATTAACTTAGGCTCTCATCCTCCATTTCCTGTGTTTGCATATCTAAGTCTTAGAACCCCGGATTGGTAGTTAAATTTTAGAATTAGAATACATATAAATTTTCCAACAGGTACCCAGCACAGTGGCACACCCTAGCCTCGATCAAGCTTTGAGCTTACTTAAGAGTAGTATGCTTGGAAAGAGGGAAAGCTCGGGAGTCTAGTGACATGGGTCACTTGAAGCCACATAAGGAAACATTTGGGACCGCTTGAAAATTGGTGGCTTACAAGTGAATTCTACCACTATGACCAGCTCTTCATCATGAACCTTATGGGATAGGTCTCTTGTAAGCATCCTGAGATGGCCCCTGTTTTCTTTTGTTTTTTTTGCTTTTTGTTTTTTTTTTTTTGTTTTTTTTACTTCGAAAGGAGTTTTATTCCTAGCTCATCAATACTGCAATGGTTGAATTCTATAAATATTGATACTTCCAAATATCATGCGAAAATTGGGCCTGGACCGTAGTAACAAAAACCCCATGGTCTTGGTACTACAAAATGTGATGCAACAATCTGATCTAGACTATGGCATCTAAAACACTCATTGTACAAAGAGTCTTATCTACATTGTGAAAACCCAAACTGTTGAATCCGATATGTACAACAACGGAAAAACTCCAACTACTAGATTTGATCTAGAAAACTGGATAGGATAGAAAAGGTAGGGGCCGATCTTTAGATAGTTAACGGAACTATGGTCTCAAAGGAGTGTCAAGAGCTATAGATCACAATATACGCAGGGGGTCCAACAATAGTACTTGACCCAATCTTTCAAGGCACTAACTAAGGAGGATCGGCTGCACCCTTAGCCTTACTACCTGACTACTGGTGGGCTAGTTGCAGGTGTTAAGGATAATCGTTCAAAACTAGAAACTACTTCTTCAAGTTCGGGTGGAACTTCTTCTCAGGTTTTGTTTGAGGTATCAGTCATCAACCTCCAAATTTAGCTATTCTTCTAAAATAGCAGACTTATTTAATTTACTTAGTATATGGAAAATCCTCAAATTTACCATGGGACCAAAAAGAAATAAAACCCCAATTCATAACCTTATCATGTTCGGAATTTAAATTAAATCACATGCATCTTCTAATGCGATCACCGTCAGATCTGACCCCTTCAAGTAGACGGTCATGATTAACTAAGCTCTTAACTCACTTTTATAAATTATCACGTCCAATTTTCGAATTAATGTTTGCGATTGTTGGCACGCGACCATTAGATCTGTTGGATTTGTCCGATCAGACGATTCTGATCTTCTTCTAGGTTTCTCATGAATTTGCCAGGTTTCCTCACTCCAGACTTAGCACTTTTGCCAAGTTTAGTCCATTTCTCAATTATATTTCTATGACCTTGAAACATATCCAGGTTATTAACCACTCATTGTAATTGAAAAATTCAAGAAATAACAACATAGGGTTCATGTGAATTCAACCCTATAGATTCAATTTTGAAATCAAATAACTTCAGAACTATTTCAAAGGAAATTTTAGAGACCTCTGGGATTTGACCATCCATGCACAATATTCACGAGATACAGAGAGATTCCAAATTTTACATTCCAATCCTCTTGAGCTGAAATCTCTTTCTACTAATTCAAAACTTACATAAATACATGTACATACAACAATCAGATCCTAAATCAATGGATCAAATCTGCCTAATCTTAGATAATATCTACTCTGCATGATATTCTCCTCGAATCTCAACTAAGCCTAAATACTTAAATTAATTACAAGATAATTCAAATCCCTTAATTCTAGCTCAAATCCTATCTAGAAAGCTTTGTAAAGTGACAGCTAAAGGATCCCACTCCTTTGCTTGTAAACTTTTTTTGTATTTTTGGAATAAAATTCAAAGTCTTTTGTCTTCAAGCCTCATGCTCCTAAATTAGACTCCTGATGAAAAAATTCTTCATGAGCTCCTGTCCATGAGCTCTTCTACAGAACTGCCCAACTTCTGTAACATGGCATCTATCATCCAGGTAGCATCAACAATTGGTTGATCCTTCCACTTGATCATATACTAAAAATACTCACGTCCTGTTGTGTTTTTAAGCAATCTCTTATCTAAAATATTTTCTAACTGCAATGCCTTTGCTGTAGGTTATTGTTTTACACAATCAACCTCTTGTTCTTGTTTATCTTCTGTTGTATCATCTGCATTTCTATTTTCATACCTGTACAAATTAGCAACATTGAAAATTGGAGATATTCTAATGTCAGGGGGTAATTCAATTTCATATGCATTTGCAGAAAATTTCCTCAAGACTCTGCATGGTCCAATTTTCTTAAATTTTAACTTGTTATACTCCCTTTTTGGAAATATTTCCTTCCTTAGGTGTGCCAAAACCAAATCTCCAACCTCAAAATTAACTTCTCTCTTCTTCAAATCTACTCTACTCTTGTACTTTATGTTACTATCTTGTAACTACTATTTTACCTATTCATGTATTGTTTGAATCTCTGAAGCAAAATATTCTCCTTTAGCACTTCTCATTTCAGCTTTTCCCAAGCCTCTTAATTCAAACACTCCTCTTGGGTGCATTCCATAAACTATATGGAATGGACTTTGCCCTGTACTCATGTTAGTAGAATCATTATAAGCATATTCAGCCTATGCCAAAATTTGATCCCACTATTTTGGATATTCACCTACAAGACTCCTCAGAAGATTACCCAAGCTTCTGTTTACAACTTCAGTCTATCCATCAGTCTGAGGATGATAAGTTGAACTGAAACTCAGTTTAGTACCAATTTTCCTCCACAATGTCCTCCAGAAATGACCAACAAATTTGGTGTCTTTGTCTAAAGCAATGCTCTTAGGTAACCCATGCAACCTTACTATCTCCTTAAAAAATAGATTAGAAATGTGAGCAGCATCACTGGTTTTATAACATGGAGTAAAATGTGCCATTTTAGAAAATCTGTCAACCACAACATAAATTGAATCATTTCCTCTTTGAGTTTTTGGTAAACCCAAAATAAAGTCCATACTTACCATATCCCAAGGTCTATTTGGAATAGGTAATGGAACATGCAAACCTATGTTTTGGCTCCTTCCCTTTGCATACTGACAGACTTTACAATTTTTTACATACTTCTCCACTTCAGCTCTCATTTTTGACTAGAAATAAAACCAATTCAACTGTTCATAAGTCTTGTCTGTACCAAAATGTCCTCCAAGTCTACCACTACATTTCTCCTTGATTAAATTTTCCCTCATGGAGCAATTTGGTATGCACAATTGATTTCATTTAAACAACAATCCTTCTTGCAAGAAAAAATATAGCCACCTACTACTGTTTAACAAAATAGGTTTTTTACAAACTTTAAGTGCCTCTTTAAAATCTAAATCTTTCTCATATAATTCTTTAATAAAATCAAAACTCAACACTTGATTTGACTTTCTTGAAATAAAATGATTTTTCTACTTAAGGCATCTACTACCTTGTTTGATTGGCCATTTATGTGCTTCAATACAAAAATAAAACCTTGAAGATATTCTACCCATTTTGCATGTTTCTGACTAAGCTTTGGATGTTGCATAATGTACTGTAATGCTTGATTATCTAAATAAAGTATAAACTCTTTAGACATCAAGTAATGTCTCCACTTTTTCAAGGACTGCACAACTACATAACATTCATTATCATAAGAAGAATATTTCTTCTTTGATTCATTTATTTTTTCACTAAAATAAGCTACAAGTCTATCCTCCTAACTTAAAACAATGCCAATAGCTTCACCACTAGCATCACATTTCACTTGGAAAGGTTTATTAAAATCAGGCAAAATTAAAATAAGTTTTTCAGTGATATTTCTTTTCAACAGCTGGAAGTTCTTTTCTACATCAACAATCCATTTAAATGGTTGTTTATCCGTCTTTATAGTGTCAATAATAGAAGCATCGACCTTACTAAAATTCCTTATGAATTTTCTATAAAAACTAGCAAGACCATGAAAATTTTTACCTCAAAAATAATTTACGGTGAAGGCCACTCTATGATTGCCTTTATCTTATTTGGATCCATCTTTAATCCATCAACAGAAATAACAAAGCCCAAATATACCAACTCTTCCTTCATGAATGAACATTTCTTTAAATTTAGCAGTAACGTTTCTTGTTGTAGCTTCTGTAAGACATAATTCAGATGTCTCATATGTTCCTCTTTAGATCTTATGTAAATTAATATATCATCCAGATATACTATTACAAATTTACCAATAAATTCTTTCAGCACTTCATTCATAAGCCTCATAAATGTACTAGGAGCATTTGATAACCCAAAAAGCATTACCATCCATTCATACCGTCCTTCATTTGTTTTAAAAGCAGTTTCCCATTCATCTCCTTCTCTAATCCTTATTTGATGATACCCACTTTTTAAATCCAACTTTGTAAAATATCTTGCTCCACTTAAACAATCCATCAAATATTCAATTCTAGGTAAAGGAAATCTATACTTGATTGTTATTTTGTTGATTTCTCTTGAATCACTGCACATTCTCTAGCCTCCATCTTTATTTGGACTCAACACTGTTGGCACTGCACAAGGACTCAAACTCTCTCTAATCTGTCCTTTATCTAACAATTCCTTAACTTGTTTTCTGAATTCTTCATTTTTTGTGGGAGTCATCCTATAAGCTACTTTATTTGGTATATTTTACCTCAGAATCAAATCTATATGATGACTGATTTTCCTAATGGGTGGTAACTCATTAGGAAAATCATCTACAATAATATCACAATAATTTTCCAGCATCTCTTGAATTTCAATTAGCAAATCAAAAATTTTAGTAGAAGTAGTCATTACCTTGGGTTTGCAAATCAATTCAAAATTTACCCCATTCTCTTCAATCTATTGCAAGTATTCTTTTCCACTCAGCAATAGAGTCTTTGGATCAGATTTTCTTGATGCATCCTCTTCTTCCATAGGCAACAATGTATGATTAATACCATCTTTACCAAATTTGTATGTGTTATTTTTCCCATCATGCATAGCTTCTCTATCATACTGCCAAGGTCTTTCCAGCAATATGTGACACACATCCATAGGCATAACATCACATATAATTTTGTCTTTGTAGCTGCCCAACTGCAAATCCACTTCACTCTATTCATTCACTAAAAACTGATGTCCTTTTCAAAGCCATGACACCTTGTAAGGTGTTGGATGTTTCTTTGTCTTTAATTTCAACTTTTCCACCACTTCTGTAGAGACCAAATTATTGATGATGCTGCTATCAATTACCATTTGACAACATTTTCCTTGAACCTTGCATACAGTCCTGAACAAAGTCTTTCTCTACGCTGGTTCAACAACTTTCTTTGTTGGCTTTAACAAAACTTTGTTAACTACCAAAGATTCCCCTTTTGCTGGTACATTTTCTTCTTCTGTCACCTTTGTTGCTTCCTCTTTAGTCTGAGCAACAATTACATTTCTCTAATTTGTCCCTGCATTTTCTGGGCACTCATAGGCTCTGTGTCCCAGCTTGTTAAATCTATAACATATAATTTCTTTTCCTCTACCTCTACCTCCTCTTCCTCTGGAAAACCTCCTTCTGCCACTTGCATCACCTTCCGTGGGTGTATGTTGATTCGAGCTATTGCTAGCTCCATCTCTATGTGTTGTAGATCTTCCTCTACCACCTTAACTTTGTCTTCCTTGGAAAGTACCTCTATTTCTGGAAAATTTCTTCCTCATGAGTTTTTCTTCAGCCTTCAATACCACCTAATAAGCCTCTTCTACTGTTTTAGGAGACAACACACTTATCTCATCTTGGATCTCGATTCTGAGACCATTTATATATCTTGTAAATTTCTCACCTGTATCTTGAATTTGTCCAGCTCTTATGCTCACTTTGTAAAAGTCCTCTATGTATTGTTTGACTGTCAAATTCCTCTGTCTAAGATTCTGCATCTATCTAAATAATGAAATTTGATAATCACTTGGCGAAAACATACCTCACAACTTTTCCACCATCCTGTTCCAATTTTTAATTGGTTGTTTACCAAGTCTCCTTCTTTCTGCCTACACTCCATCCCACCAAAGTGTTTCATGTCCTTTCAATTTTGTGATAGAAAATTTCACTCTCTTCCCTTCTTCCATTTATTCATAATCAAATAATTTATCCATGTCATTAATCCAATCTATCAACTCCTCAGGGTTTAAACCTCAAGTCTCAGTTTAGATGTGGATCCCAACATTGACTTAAAGAATCTCATTTCAGGAGTAACTTCTATAGGTTCCTCTTCTTCTTTAGCTTCAACTTCAAGCACACTGACATCTCCAGCACCTGCATCTCTTTGATTTCCCATTTCCACTGCTTCTAATCTAGCTTGCATATGTTGTATAGCTTCCAACACTTCAGCATTTGCAACTGGTCTTCCTCTTCTTTGACCACCACCATGTCCTCCTCCAACTCTGAAAGCCATTTTGGATTTCTTTTTTTGATCTTTGAGATCCTGCTCAGTGTCAATAGGCTTCTTCGATACCACTAATGGTGGGCTGGTAGTAGGTGTTAAGGATAATCGTTCAAAACTAGAAACTACTTCTTTAAATTCAGGAGGAACTTCTTCTTAGGTTTGTTTGGAGTATCAGTCATCAACCTCAAAATTTAGCTATTCTACTAAAATAACTGACTTATTTAATTTATATGGAAAATCCTCAAATTTACCACGAAACCAAAAGGAAATAAAACCCCAATTCATAACCTTATCGCGTCCAGAATTTAAATTAAATCGCATGCATCTTCTGACATGATCACCGTCAGATCTAACCCATTCAAGCAAATAGTCATGATTAACTGAGCTATTAACTCAATATTATAAATTATCATGTTCGATTCTGGAATTAACGTCTACGCCTGTTGGCACGCAATGACCATTAGATCTGTTGGATCTGTCTGATTGGATGATTTTGATCTTCTTCTGGGTTTCTCATGAATTTGTCAGGTTTCCTCACGCCAGACTTAGCACTTCCGCCAAGTTTAGTTCGTCTCTAAATTATATTTCTGTGACCTTGAAGCATATCTAGGCTATTAACGGTTCACTGTAATTGAAAAATTCAAGAAATAACAACATAGGGTTCATGCAAATTCAACCCTATAGATTCAATTTTGAAATCAAATAACTTCATAACTATTTCGAAGGAAATTTAAGTGACCTCCAGGATTTGACCATGCATGCACAATATTCACGAGATAGAGAGATATTCTAAATTTTACATTCCAATCCTCCTCAGCCGAAATCTCTTTCTACTAATTCAAAACTTACATAAATACCTAATCCTAGATAATATCTATTCTGCATGATATTCTCGTCAAGAATCTCAACTAAGCCTAAATACTTAAATTAGTTACAGGATAATTCAAATCCCTAAATTCTAGCTCAAATCCTATATAAAATGCTTTGTAGAGTGATAGCTAAAGGATCCCACTGCTTTTCTTGTATTTTTTTTTGTATTTTTGGAATAAAATTCAAAGTCTTTTGTCTTCAAGCCTCATGCTCCTGCATCAACTACCCTATAACACATATTTCATTAAATTTGAAAGTATTGTATTACAAGGCCTTCAACAACATTTATTCTTTTGTAAATCGCCATATTAACTTAATTCAACATAAAAATAATGTAGTAATTTCAAACCAAGTAGAGATCATGAAAAGGTCAAACATGAGTTGTTATGTACAATAGTATCAATACACAATAGGAATGTGAAATCAAACTCTTAGAAGCAATTGATTCAAGCTAAATCATATTAGTATGTCTAACATCCAATAAAGATATTATAGTTATGGATAACGAACTATATTCCTCGATGTTTGAATTTTGTGTTTAACGACTCTAAACCCCTTTCCCACAACCTATGGAGGATTTGTTGTTTGAATGATGTTGATGTGAGGATCTTAGTGTAAATGGAAGGGATGTGCGTTTCTTGCATTGCATTGAAACTAGTCTACTAAAAACTTAGTAAAAAAATTTTGTGCTCAATTTCCTACGGTCCCTTTGTGCCTTTATGAAGGACTAACGAGGGGGTGATCATTCGTCTTCATAGCATCCAGGCATCCATTATAAAAGTTATGCATTGTTGATCTAGGTATTTCAAGAAGGTTAGGCACCATTTATCTATCTCCACTCAAATCCAAGTACATCAAATGAGAGTTCTTAAATGGGTATTCGAGTCATTCCATTGTGATGGACAATGTCACAAATTGAAGTAAACAAGAATTAGCGGTCTTCTTGTAAGTAGTGCAGGAAAGGGTTTTCAAAGATTAGTATAGTTGATGGTAGTGTGGATATTTATCTCTCCTTGTCAACATTGTCAAAACCAATAATAGTCTCGATGTAATAGCACCAACTGTATGGAAAACCATGATCAATCATTACTTTCACTAAGAGTAGAAATGATAAGAATTTTTAATGGGGAAAACATAATTGTGAAACATAACTCATGGATTTTAGTTGAAATTTATATAAGTCCCTGTGTTCTTTAATTATTAAATACTTAATCTAAATACAAATAAATTATCATTAAGATATTGATTTTGCATATTAAATATGTATTAAAAGGCATTCATCTATGACACTTGATTTTCCATGTAGTCTGAATAAACCACTTAAAGCTCATTATCAATTAATTCTAATTATATTTACTTACGTTAAGAGCTTTTTTTCAAAAATAAATTACATTTATAAACTTATATCAATACATATAATTAAAAGGAATTAAATAAATAGATTCGAAGTCTTGTTGGATTCTATGAGATTATTTTAAGTACAAATAATTTATTTTAGAATTGAAATTTACAAAATGTTAATCTTGATGGGAAAATCATGTCATAAGGTGCAAAAATTTTAAAGACATCCATTTGTGGCCCATCTCTTGAATGAGCTTACATAGTCTACTTAATGCTCATTGTAAATTCATTAATCCATGTTTTAATTGAAAATGCATTTTGTTTACATGGATTTTTATTCAAGAAATAGCAATGTCACGTTTATACATTCATATTAAACCACATGATATTTAAATAAAAATCAATTAATGGTTTCTTGACTTATTGACTTATATGGCATGATTTCATATATAAATAATTGATTTAAGAATGCATAGTTAGAAAAAGTTGTTGATTCAAAATAAAATAAATGAGTTAGAACTCATCAACAATTGATTTTAAATTATTAATTTTCTAAAAAATATATTTTTACTTACATTAAGAACTTGATTTCAAAAATAAATTGCATTTATACATACATACATAC
This sequence comes from Pinus taeda, assembly GCA_000404065.3. NCBI lineage: Eukaryota > Viridiplantae > Streptophyta > Pinopsida > Pinales > Pinaceae > Pinus > Pinus taeda. The sequence goes on from APFE030604244.1 coordinate 193,259, forward strand.
TAAATAGAATTTAATACATATTTGTCTTGTTGGCTTCTATGAGATTATTTCAATTACAAATAATTTATTTAAGAATTGAAATTTACCAAATGTTAATAGGGGTGGGAAAATCAAATGTCGTATGTTGTAGAAAGTTTAAATTCATTTATTTGTAACTCATATACTGAATGAACTTGAACGATATACTTAACATTCATTACCAAATAATTATTCCATGTGTTGTTATGAAAAACATTTAATTTTACATGGAGTTTTATTTCAAAAAAAAATTGTCACCTTTATACACTTATATTAAACCTCATGATAGGAAAATAAAAGTCGATAAATGGATTTATATAGACCACTTAGAACTCATTATCAATTACTTATAATTTGTTTTGTAATATATATAT
>APFE030604244.1:194111-204573 GCA_000404065.3 Pinus taeda
TGGTGCAAAAAGTTTAAATACAACTATTTTTGACCCATCTCTTTAATGAGTATAGATCATCCACTTAACACATTGTTAGTTAATTATTCCATGTTTTATTAAGAAGATAATTTTTCTTTACATAGAGTTTTGTTTCAAAGCAATACAATATGACATTAATACACTCTTAATAAATTAAGTGATAATGAAATACAAGTCAATAAATCAATTCCTTATTAAATTATGTGAGATGAGATGATTCCATATACAAATAGTCGATTTAAGAATATATAAAAAAAGTTATGGATTAAAAATTGAATTCCCTACAATTTAACAAGTAGTATTCACCTATAAGCCATCACCCATTAGCCTAAAGTGTCCACTTAATCCTTGTTACCAATGAATTATAAGACTTATTTTTCGAAGAAATGCATTTGTTGGAAATAATACTGAGAAGGGGGGTGAATCAGTGTTATCAGGTCAATTATTTTTCATTTCACAATCAGATTTGTATACGCTGCTTCAATTAGTAAAAACCATGTATGTACGCATCTACAGTTAAGGAAACTAGTGTATAACTAGCAGACTTGTAATTTAAATTATTCTTCAAATGTTGATCATTAATCTATTCATCAAACCATATAAATAGTAACCAATAACAGTAAAATAAAGCAAGCAGTCACACATAAGAACACAATATATAAAGTGGAAAACCAATGTGGGTGAAAACCACCTGCTGCAATTCGTCCCTATCTTCTTTTAATTAGAAACTTCTTTTTACAATATATCTGTACTGGTGCAGTCTTATACTAGTATGCAGGCTGCTACCTGCAAAAGACTACAACCTTCTCTCGTTCTCCAGCGTCTCCTGGAAGGGAGCTACAACCCCCTTAGCTCTTGTACTAGTTGAGGTACTAGTACATAGGCGCTGACCTACAGAAGGCTACAACCTTCTCTTTTCTTCCAGGGACCACGTTTCATAATTTTTCAGACTTGATCCATCAATCAAACATCAAGTATATCTAAATCAACCAATCTCCTTTGTACAAATCAATACTTAATCAACCAATCACTTCTCAGAAAGTTGTAACTAGAATACAGTAACAATAACCAGAAACCAATCCTGAACCTAGAACATTGCAGTAATAAACAAAAGTAGCTAAAAAATATTTGATGGGATGTGCGCTACTTCAAAATGTAGAAACCTGCGTACATATGCTGTTTTATTAAGGCCAACTAGCATATACGCTATTTTCACTTACTAAACCGGCGTGTATACATGCCTCTGATGTGCCGAACCTGCATATAGATCTATAAAAGATAATTTACCCTTTTCACTTATTCATACATCAGTTATACCCAGATTATCAGATTTATAGATCTAATCATGTGCCAAATATAACAGATCAAAATCACACAAAGATACTACTATTCAAGCCTTAAGATCTTGACCCATCAATAGAACTTATCCATCTTTTAGTGCTCAGGTTCCTCCCTGGTTTAGATCCAGTAATGCACCATAACCCAATTCTAGATCTTGCTCCTCATAAGATATTCAATGCTTGAGTGAATGACTTTGCCTAATGATCTCCTTCCACTTTTATAGTCTTAGGCCTTACTCAATACCATGGTCCAAAACCTTTTAGAACCAATACTAGGGACCCAAAACCTGGGTTCAACACTTCAGACGCAATACCAAGGTCCAAAATCATAGGTCCAAATACCAAGGACCAAATACCATGGACTAAAAACTAAGTTTTCCCCATTTACGTGCTTTTACATGCATGAAAGTGCGTCCATACGCATACGTGCTTTTTGATCAATAATCCTGCATGTATACGCGGCTTGGTTAAGGGGAAACTGCATATATATCTTTTTCCTTCATATTGATAGTCTGAACTGAGATTTGTCATCTAAGTGACTTTCCATCAAGGACAACACCTGTGTCATAGTGCCAAACATGTGCCATAATGCCAACAATCTCCCCCTTTGGACTTGATGGCAACCCCAAGTCACTCAAAGTCATTCTCCCCCTTTGTCATCAAGGGCAAAGGGTTATGTTCCCCCTTTGTACATGCTAAAGTCTCTGCTCTGTTATGTTTTCCATGCTCCCCCTGACTATAGGCAAGGTCTGCAAGAAGATGTTCTACAAGAAGATACATTACTTTATACATCATAAATGACCTTCCTATCATGAAAGAGTCATACATACATCCATCTCCAAACCAAGTGGGGATATAACAATATTGACTCATCCACCCAACCAAGTGGGGATACACCAAAAGTTTACACAAGAACATTACATCATCCATCCCAGGCATAGTGGGGAAACCAAAGTAGGCCAATACATGACCTTGATAAGAAGAGAAATACATGACATAGAGATGAAATATCTACAACAAGACTATGATAGTTATCAATAACTATCATCATCAGCATCTATCAATCATCATTCAGACCAGCAACCATGATCTCCCTCTGCACCTGTTCCACTTGAAACCAATCAACAACTGTGAAAATGAACCAAGATCTTCTAAGATAATGCCAACAATGCATTATTAGAAGAATATATGCTCCCCCTAAACCTGTGTCAGATTGTCTTTGTCAGACCCATATCAGACTCTTTTCATCCTAAGCCTGGCCCACTATTTGTCTTCAAACCAACATATACGCGACTGTATCCACATAAGCCAGCATATGTACACGAATCCTCCTTATTAAACTCGCGTACAACCACTTTTCTTTGAAATAGAAAAGTTTCAACAGCAAGATGATGCATCAACTACTCCCAGCTTTTTCCTGAGGTATTCAAAAGTCTCCCTAGGGAGTGGTTTGGTGAGTATATCAGCAACCTGTTCCTTGGAGGGAACATACTCCAATTTGACCTTTTGTTCAAGCACTTGTTCTCGGAGAAAATGATATTTGATAGGTATGTGATTGGTCTTTGAATGCATAACTGGATTTTTTGAAATATTGATTGCACTTGTATTATCACATAAAATGGAGATAGGTGGAGTACAAGTGATTTGAAAATCTTGCAAAATTTGCATCATCCAAAGGAGTTGTGTGCAACAAGATGCAGCAACCACATATTCCACTTCAGCTGTAGATAAACCAATTGATCTTTGTTTCTTACTGAGCCAAGATACTAATCTGGAACCCATAAAGGATGCACCACCACTAATGCTTTTTCTGTCATCCACGCTTCCTGCCCAATCTGCATCTGTATATGCATGAAGTGTGAGATTTGTATCTCTAGGATACCATAAGCCATAGTTTTGTGTCCCTTGAAGATATTTGAAAATTCTTTTAACCGCCTGAAGGTGTGCTTCTTTTGGATTTGCCTGGAATCTTCCAACTATTCCCACTGCATGCATGATGTCTAGTCGGGTACCTGTCAGATAGAGTAGACTACCAATCATGGATCTATAGGTTGGTTGATGTACTGTTGTTGAATTATCATTTGTGCTAAGGATGCATCCTGTTACCATAGGGGTACATACTGGTTTCGAATCTTCCATGCCATATTTCTTCATGATCTCCTTGAGGTACTTGGCTTGTGATAAAAAGATACCATCTTTATTTTGTTGGACTTTTAAACCAAGAAAATATGTCAGCTCACCAAGCAAGGACATTTCAAATTCTTTCTGCATCACCAAAGCAAAGTTTTGACTCATGGCTTCTTCATTGCTACCATAGATAATATCATCAACACGCACGATAAGTATTAGCAATATATCATTATCAATTTTTACATATAAATTGATATCTGCTGATCCTTTTGAAAAACCTTTTCGATGGAGGTATTTGTCCAGACGATAATACCAAGCCCTTGGAGCCTGTTTAAGACCATAGAGTTCCTTCTTAAGTCTGCATACAAGTTTTGGATCATTTCCAAGGATGAATCCATCTGGTTGCTCAATATACACTTCTTCTTCCAAATCTCCATTTAAAAAGGCAGATTTCACATCCATTTGAAATACTTTGAACTTCTGAAAGCTATAAAGAGCAAGGAACATTCTTATGGCTTCAAGTCTAGCAACCGGTGCAAAAGTTTCTTCAAATTCTATACCTTCTTGTTGAGCACACCGTTTACAAACAAGTATGGCCTTGTTTCTAATAACATCTCCATTTTCATTCAACTTATTTTTGAATATCCATTTTCTCCCTATGACATTCTTATTATTTGGTCTAGGAACCAACTCCCAAGTGTTATTCTTTTCAATCTGCTCAAGTTCTTCATTCATGGCCTTGACCCAACATTCATCTTTGCATGCTTCACTTACATTTTGTACTTCAGTGGAGGAGAGCAACGCTAAATAGCTTGAAGCTTCTGAAATAGTTCTTCTTGTTTGTACACCTGCCTCTTTCTGTCCTAAAATTTGAGTTTTTTGATGATTCTTCTAAACGTACCTGGATGGAGTCTTTTCTTCTACCCTTATCTATTTTTCTAGTGCCTCAGGGGTTTCTTCTTCATCATAAGTCTGATTTGATGTTGAAGGATAGTCTTCATCATCTTCGAAATCTTTAGATTTTACCTACCTAGGAATATTTCCTTCTCCATCAACCGCTACATCAATACTTTCAAAAAAAATTCCAAGTCTTTTATTGTAACACTTATATCCTTTGTTGTGGGGAGAGTAACCAAGGAGAATGCCTTCAGCTACTCTAGGTTCAAACTTGCCAAGGTTTTCATCAGTCCTTTTGATGTAACATTTGCTTCCAAAAATTTTGAAGTATTTTACTGTAGGAGTCTTACCATACCAAAGTTCATGAGGAGTCTGAGTGCTATTCACCCAGACGTTTTTCTTATTGAGAATAGTAATGGTAGCAAATGCAACTTCACCCCTGAAGGTTGCAAGAGTTCCAGACTCATCAAGCATAGCACGAGCCATTTGTTGAACCATTCTGTTCATCATTTCTACTACTCCATTTTGTTGAGGAGTCCTTGCAAAAGAGAATTCCCTTCTTATTCCATGTTCTTCACAAAAATCAAAAAATTCATCCAAGGTACATTCCCCTCCTCGATTAGACCTGAGGCATTTGATTTTACGATCTAATTAATTTTCAACCAAGGCTTTGAATTCTTTGAAATTTTCAAAAGCTTCGTCTTTATGCTTCAGAAGTCCTATCCAACAAATCCTGGAAAAGTCGTCAATGAACAATATGAATTATTCTTATCCTCGAGGTGACCTTTTCCTGGATGGACCACATACATCAATATGGACAAGTTCAAGTGGCATACTAGCTGATCCTTCCTTCTCAGGGAAATTAGTTCTGGTTTGCTTGCCAAACTGACATGATTTGCATATTGTATTGTCTGAAGTTTTGATGTCAGGGAGATCATGAACCGCCTAATATTTGCATGCTTTCCTTACCTGAGAGAACCTTAGATGCCCCAGTCTTCTGTGCCATAGCTAGTGTTCATCATTCTTGCTTAGATAGTATTGTTTTTGTCCTCCCTTAAGTATATATAAATTATTTGTAGTTCTTATGCCTTTGATCACTGTTTCTCCTGTATCAAGCTCACGAACAATACATCCATTTGATCTAAATATTACCTCATTTCCTTGATCACACATTTGACTGACACTCAATAGATTATGCTTTAAGCCATCAACATACATAACATTTCTAACTTTGACCTTTTCTTTCAAAAGAATAGAACCTTTACCTTTTATGAGTGCAAGGGTGTCATTTCCAAATGAGACCTTCCTTTCCTTTTCTAAGGCACTATATGACTGGAGTTTATCTTTATCACCTGTCATATGTTTCGAGCATCCATTGTCAATGTACCACTGATTTTCCTGTCCTTCCGTATAAAAGGCTATACCACATCTTTCTGGTTGCGGTTCTTTCATTTTCCATGTTTTGGGACTCAATGAAGCTTGCTCCTTCTGAGTTGTTTGCCGAAACCTACTCCTGCATTCAGAATCTTCATGACCAAAGTTGTTACAAATAGAACATTCTATTTCTTTTTCAAGAGCAGAAAAGTTATTGTAGGTTCTTTTAATGATCCCAGTCACACTCCTTTGTTTTTGAGCTTCTCTAGTCATGATGGTCTTGTAGGCAACACATTGAGCAGCTTTGTGTCCAAAGTTATGACAAGAGAAACATTGGCCATTGAAGAAATTCCTATAATTATCAAATCTACCGACCAAATGATTGTAGTTTCCATTGACATCCATTCTTGAGGCAGTTTGAGAATGATTTACCTGTGGTTGGTTGTAGCTTCTGTTCATCCTTGAAGTAGATTGCCCCCGATTTACTTGGTGATCTCTGTTCATTCTTGAAATAAATTGTCCTTGATTTACTTGGTGATCTGCATTGTGCCCTTCCTGTCGATTGTCAACCTGTTCACTTCTCTTTGCTGCATCAATATAACTTCTGGAAGTGGATGGCTTCTGTGCTTGAGATGCTTCTTCAGTATATCCAAGACTTGTCTTGTTTAGAGGAGAACGCTGTAATTTGATAATTTCATCTAAAGTTTCAAATCCTTTAGCAAATCTAATATTAAGAGCTTTTTTCTCAATATCTTTTCTAAGTCCCACAATTTCACATTCTAACTTTTCATTGTGTTTCTCCCTTTCAGCAAGTTGGAATGTCAGAGTGTCTATAATCATATTCTTTTCTTCTAAACAAATTTTAAGTTTAGAAATTTCTTCATAAAGACCTTCTTCATCTATAGCATCAAAGAAATCATCATCTTCAAATGCCATCAAAAGTCTATAATCATTACATTGTTCATCTTCATCACTGATTGAAAATCCATTACTGTCTTCATGTGTATAATGGCTCTTCCTACTTACATTCTATTTTTTGTTCCATCTAACTGATTCCTTACCTTTGTCAAGCTTATCTTTATGAGGACACTTGGCTGCATAATGATCGACTCTTCCACAAGCAAAGCATTTGAAAGGTAGCTTACCTCTGAATCTTCTAGAACCTCGTTGAAGGTTCTTGACAAAGTTTGATTCTTCCTCTTCTTCTGACATATGTCCTAACTCATTGTAATCTCCTTTTCCTGAAGCTTTCAATGCAGCTTCTCTCCTATCTGATGGTCCCGCTTTTCTCATTTTAAAAGAAGTTAGGATTCCATGCAGCTGTGACATGGTAATGGTCTGTAGATTCTCCTTTTCTTCTATGGCAGAAACTTTTGATTCAAACTTAGAAGACAAAGATCTTAGAACCTTTTCAACCAAGGTAACTTCTTTTATTTCTTCACCCAAGTTTTTCATACAATTAACAATCTCATCTATACGTAAGAAATAATTAGCCACACTTTCATCATTGTACATTCTGAGATTTTCATATTGAATTCGGAGAGTTTGTAGTTTTGCACTTTTTACCTCATCGTCCCCTTCATAGCTTAGAACAATCTTGTCCCATATTTCTTTTGCGGTTTTGAGCTGCATAAGATTGACAAATTCTGATTGAGATAAACTTGCTAATAGAGTATTAACAGCCTTTGCATTTGTTTCATACTGCTTCTTACCAGCCGTATCTGTAGGAGTTGCTGATCGAAATGTGTATCCTGCTTCCACTATATCCCAAACTTCCATACCAAGAGATTGAAGATAGGCAATGATTCTTACCTTCTAATAGACGAAGTTGCTCCCATCAAAAATTGGTGGCCTGATAGATGCCTCTTTTTCGTAGTTGCTCATGATGATAGATCTTCCTCCAAGCAATCAAGCTTCTTCTGAAGGACCTACTCTGATACCAATTGTTGGAAATAATACTGAGAGGGGGGGTGAATCAGTATTATTAGGTCAATTATTTTTCATTTCACAATCAGATTTGTATACGCTACTTCAGTTAGTAAAAACTGCGTATGTACACATCTGCAGTTAAGCAAACTAGCGTATAACCAGCAGACTCCTAATTTAAATTATTCTTCAAATTTTGATCATTAATCTGTGTATCAAACCATATAAATAGTAACTAGTAACAGTAAAACAGAACAGGTAGTCACACATAAGAACACAAGATATAAGGTGGAAACCCAATGTGGGTGAAAACCACCTGCTACAATTCGTCTCTATCTTCTTTTAATTAGAAACTTCTTTTTACAATATATCTGTACTAGTGCAGTCTTATACCAGTATGCAGGCTGCTACCTGCAAAAGGCTACAACCTTCTCTTGTTCTCCAGCTTCTCCTGGAAGGGAGCTACAACCCCCTTAGCTCTTGTACTATCTGAGGTACTAGTACGTAGGTGCTGACCTATAGAAGGCTACAACCTTCTCTTTTCTTCCAGGGACCATGTTTCATAAATTTTCAGACTGGATCCAGCAATCGAACATCAAGTATATCTGAATCAACCAATCTCCTTTGTACAAATCAATACTGAATCAACCAATCACTTCTCATAAAGTTGTAACCTGAATACAATAATAATAACCAGAAACCAATCCTGAACCCAGAACACTGCAGTAATAAACAGAAGCAGCTAAAACATATTTCATGGGATGTACACTACTTCAAAATGTAGAAACCTGCGTACATACACTGTTGTATTAAGGCCAACCAGTGTATACGTTGTCTTCACTTACTGAACCAGCGTGTATACGCGCCTCTGATGTGACGAACCTGCGTACAGATCTATAAAAGATAATTTACCCTTTTCACTTATTCAGACATCAGTTATACCCAGATTACCAAATTTATAGATCTAATCATGCGCCAAATATAACAGATCAAAATCACACAAAGATACTACTTTTCAAGCCTTAAGATCTTGACCCATCAATAGAACTTATCCATCTTTTAGGGCTCAAGTTCCTCCTTGGTTCAGATCCAGTAATGCACCATAGCCCAATTCTAGATCTTGCTCCTCATAAGATATTCAATGCTTGAGTGAATGCCTTTGCCTAATGATCTCCTTCCCCTTTTATCGTCTTAGGCCTTACTCAATACCATGGTCCAAAACCATTTAGAACCAATACTAGGGACCCAATACCTAGGTTCAACACTTCAAACGCAATACAAAGGTCCAAAACCATAGGTCCAAATACCAAGGACCAAATACCATGGACTAAAAAATAAGTTTTACCACATGTACGCGCTTTTACATGCATGAAAGTGGATGCCTACGCATACACGCTTTTCGATCAATAATCCTACAAGTATACACGGCTTGGTTAAGAGGAAACTGCGTATATATCTTTTTCCTTCATTCTGAGAGTCTGAATTGAGATTTGTCATCTGAGTGACTTGCCATCAAGGACAACACCTGTGTCATAGTGCCAAACCTGTGCCATAATGCCAACGGCATCAAAGTATACGAATATTATATATCACATTTATACAATCATATTAATGGACATAACTAAGTATAAGTCAATAATATTGTTATGAAACCAGCTCACAAAAAGATAGAAAATATAGTTAAATGCCTTAGAATTCAGCCTCTTTGAGGGGGCAACCTCCTTTACATTACAGAAATGAACAATTCTTGGATGATTCAAATGACAAAACCTCCTTTCTATATATAGGAGTCTAAGGAGTCACAATATAACCCCGTCGACCTAACAATAATAATATAAAGCCACAAAAATAACAATAGAGGGATTCTATGGGGCACAGTAATAAAAATATGGGGACAATAGGGGCACAACAATATTAATAAGGGATACAACTACAATAGTAATGGGGTAATCACTAGTATTATAGGGACCTAACATGCCCCTCTCCCTCAAAAAAGTGTTGTCCTCAATGCTTGAGTAGTTTTGGATGCTTCTATATAAAATTCTCATCGTCCCATGTGGAATCTTCAGCGGATAAGTTCTTCCACTTGATGAGATACTCCAAAATTGATTGATATCATAGCTGACAAGTTGTTGCCTCTGTGACTACTTCCGGTTCCAATATAACTTTTCCTTCCTTGTCAAGTTCTGGAAATAATGTTTGAACTGAAATCTTGTTGCCTATAACCTTCTTTAAATATGAAACATGGAAAACTGGGTGCACTCGAGAAGCTGCAGGAAGCTCCAATTTGTATGCCATAGTACCAATCTTTTGCAACACCTTGTATGAACCATAATACTTTGTTGATAATTTATTATCCTTCTTAGCTTGCTTGAGGGAGATTGTTTATATGGTTGTAGCCATAGGAATACCCAATCACCTATATCAAAACTTCTTTCGCTGCGATGTTGATCTGCCTGTTGTTTCATTCTATTCTGCGCCAACACGAGGTTATCCTTTAAGAGTTGGAGGACTCGTTGTTGATGTTCGATGTGATGTTCCATTGCTTGAACCTTAGAATTTTCTCTTAAATACAATGTGATGGATGGTGGTTGATATCCATAAAGTGCCATAAATGGCGTCATTTTTGTTGTTGTATGAAAGGAAGTGTTATACTACCATTCAGCCAGAGGCAACCATTTGACCCATTGTGTCTATTTATCAAATACAAAGCAACGAAGATATCCTTCCAAACATTTTTTTACTATCTCAGTTTGCCCATCAGATTGAGGATG
>APFE030604246.1:0-11485 GCA_000404065.3 Pinus taeda
AAAGTACTTCACCCTTCCTATATGATATAACACCCTTATCTATTACAGGCTTCGTACTTTAGGGGGAAATCTGTTACACTGAAATTTGTCACCATGACTATCTGCAGTTAATACGGCTCCATCAATAGTCATATTATCCTCCTTGTCAAGCCTCATACCTCTTCTTTTCATGTCAAACTTCAAAAAGAGAGAAAGTCACTTAAAAACATGTTTATCTCTAGGTACGCAGGTTCTCTCTACGTTGCCTGTGTGTACGCACTCCAAACACATTGTACCTGCGTACTTGTACGCTCTGTAAGCCAAAGGATGGGTGCGTACCCCTATAAAGGTCAAAAGGCACAAGTTTCATCTTTAAAAAGTTACTTGTAGTCACTTCTAGAGCCTTCTAGAAGAGTGTTTGACGTGTATTGAGCGCCTCCAGATGGTTCATGCATCCCTATGATAGAGGAACTTATCCCATCAAGAGAGGAGCTACCCCATCCAAAAGAGGGAGTATCCCATTGATGTTGGAACTGAATAACTTCCTCTAGGACACTATAAATACAGGCATTGGGCCAAGGGAGGGGAGGTTGAAAGCTGAACATTCCAAAGGGTAGATGCTGCTGGAATTAGGACTTCCATTGTAAGCTTGTGAGGAGAGATTACCATCCTTTCTTGTTTCATTTGGAAGTGGGTGAGCTTGTCAAAGGAGAGGAAAACTCTTGCTGGACCCTGGGAGGAACTTGCACAACACCAAGGCTCAGGTTGTAATGGTTTCTTTTTTGTTTCCTTAATACAAATAAGTCCATTCTTCTCAATGATTTGTTGTTAATGAATTGTTTCATATACTCCTTGGTCTATATGTTGAATATGCTTTTTTTTATGGAATATTCAGGTGTTATGTAATCGTTTGATTGTTAGTGTATGCAGGTTTCAAAGTGAAGGAGGAGCTCATCTGGATCGACGAGGCTAGACTGCTACAACAAGCATTGGACTGGAGGTAGGATCGAAAAACACTTGGTTTCTCATAGAATAATGCATGTTTAGAGAAGGATTGCTCTTAATTGTCTTGTTTGTTACTAGAGAGTCTTAGACTCCTAGGGAGGTTAGTTTTGTTAGCAAAAATAACTCTTTCTGCATGACAAACCCAAATTCAGAAATTGCAGAGATCCAGGCTGCACTGAATAGGGAATTTAGTAGGCCAAAATTGGAGACACAATCAATCATCGAGTTTGAGGAGATCGTGATGCTCCCGGGTGAGACCCCTTTGGATCTGGATGAAAGGCTGAAGAGTACAATCTGCGAATCCAATATGACGTTAACAAATGCACAACATCATGCATGATTTGTAGTTTCACTTACGCCACACTTAAGGACGACATTGTCACCACAAAAAATTTCCACCTAGGCCAAAGCGCTCGAGATGGCAATGGGATTGCATGAGACCCCTATACAAGACCCTGGGTTGGGAGTCTAACAAATCCACATGCAACTACAAAATCTGTGTCCGGAGATGCAAATTTTGAAACAAATCAAAACACCTCGGCCAACAGTGTGTGAAGAAGTGTGGTGCATCAAATGCAAAGGCCAAGGGTACGACAAGGACCACTGTCTAGTATTTGCAAACTACTTGGCAAGGGGAGGGTCAATGTCATTAAGACTGGAGGCACAAGCAGGGTTGAGCATAACGTTTTCATTATGGTGTGTGATTTTCCAAATAAGAGGAAAACACACCACAAATAATTGTCATGTTTTGCAGAATTACACGTAGACGTCCCAGTAATTGTTTTGTAATTTCTGCAGGTTAGTAGGTCACGACGAATGCACCTACCGAAGCTATGAACTAATGATGGATTGAACTCCTACCTACAGGGTGCAAGCCAAAACACAAGCCCTCGACCCAAATGTAGGGATGGTGTGCACTGGGTTTTCAAGGGTGCGATCGGGGTCGAGGTGGAATGGGACCAAGAAGGGGTCGCGACCAGATAATTTGTTACAATTGCGGAGGTCCAGGGCATTACGCCCACAATTGTACAAACCTAACTAGGATATCATGTTGGTACGGTAATCAATTTGATCATGAGGCAGAAGATTTACCTTCACTGATAGAAAGGATGCATAAAAAGGGAGTACTCCAGCCCCCTCTAACCCAGAATTTATAAATGATGAGGTCTAAGCTGTGTGAAGAAGATCCAAATGTAAACATGATGCTCAAGAGTAGTACGACCACAGGGGATGAAAATGGGAAGCAACCAGAAGAAAGTGCGTGGGTTCGTAAGGCTCCTACAAAGGAACCTGAGTTTGACTTGGAATGTGTGAAGGAGACATTCATGGAAGCTAAGAAGAGCTTCACTGAGGCCTCCACTTCAGGTAGCTAGGATCAACTAGAACCAAGGATGGATCCTTCAATGCTCACTACCTTTCTGGATACATGCATGAAACTACTGCACAGCAACAAGGTAGTCAAAGGGCTACATGAACTTATCACTAGGTGTGTGGGGTCAGGAGAACTGCATGTGGTCTGGAAACTTGGAAAGCATGCATTGCGCACAGGAAGGGAGATGAGGTTGATTGTGCAAATAGGTGAGTACATAATGGATTAGGTAATCCTAGATCTGGGTTCGGACACGAATGTACTACTGAAGCAAACATGGAAACACATGGGTAGACCCATGCTACAATGGTCCCCTATTCAGTTAAAAATGGCAAACCACTAGAAGATTTTGTCCATGGGAAGATTACAAGGGGTAAAAATTGATATTGAAGGTGCGAGCGTGCAGGCGGATTTTGAAGTGATAGAGATTTTCGATGACAACAATCCCTATCCTAGGGTACTAGGAATAGACTGGGCCACCGAGATGAACGAAGTCATAAAATCGAAGAAGCGCAAAATGATCTTTGAGAAAAAGTCACTACGTGTGGTAGTACTATTAGACCCAGCTGAAGGAGCACGATACACTGAACTAGTGCATGACAGCGATAGTGATGACGATCTTGATTGCATTTACAAGATAACTGTGTGAGAAGAATATTGGGTGAATCCGACTGCAGATGGAAGGATTTCATGGGAGCACGAAATCTGCTGCACTTCGGATTCAGACAAAGAGATAAAGCGATGGAAAAATTGGCTGCATGAAGTAACAATGCTTAATTGCAACATGATGGTTAGATCACTGCATTACATGACCACAGAGGTAAGGGATCTGCCGACATATGATGGATTTTCAGTGGTGGATGAATTTCTGAGAAAATTTGAAAGCACAGTACCAAAATAGCAGTAGTTCGATGTGCTGAAGATGGCACTACGCGCAACACCCACACGATGGGGGGGTATGCATCAAGGAAGCTTTTAGGACTAGCGTGGATGCAGAAGGATGATGTGCCTACGTTTAGGCAAGCCCCGGCTTTGAATGAAAGTTAGTCATCATAGGCAGAACAACTTGCATGCCCACCTTTCTTGATGGGTATATACATATGTTGTATAGCTCGCACAAGCACACACCAGCCCCAGAATAGAGAATCAGAACAAATCACAGCAGCAGGAAAGGTGACGCACACTACCAATTATCTGTGGGGAAGCATTCGATAGGGTATGTGAAGTGTTGAACAAGATCCACCAGATGAGACAAACTGATTGGGAACTACGTGTGCCACCTGTTTGATGGGTCTATAGGACCATGTGCAAAAAACTGAGTACGAAGATGATTCCAACGGTGTGAAATAGAGTAGAAACTGAAATGTCTAAAGGGAACACCAAAAGGAATGCACAAGTAATAGTTCCCACAGTTATGGCAGCACACGAAGACTAGGATGAAGGAATCACACAGCTATGCGAGGATGACCATGTAAGGATTCGGTAAGCCATTCGACGAGGGAACCTTAGACTTTGAAAAATCGAAGAAGATTGGGTATGATTGAGGAAGAAAAGCATGTTGATGGATGCTGAGATCAAAAGACTAGAAAACGAGGTCATGCAAGCATGTCTCATCGATAAACCAAGGATGAGAAGACAAGATATGGATGGTCATACCACCACATTAGAATATTTTCGCCAAGAATTTATGACTCTGCTACCATGGCTGAGACCACACCTTACCAAATGCAGTAACAAGAGGAGCGCACGACATAAGGTAGAACATGTGGTGCCGGCTGTCACGAAGGAAATTGAGGAGTGTCCATGGACTATACTAGAAGGCGAATTCAAGTCTCGCATAGAAGGTGTGACCACTTGACTAGCTGTATGGAGCATAGTCTCAGTGCTCCACGTAGTTGAAAACGAGCACAGGACTATAAAAGAGTCTGTGTGGGAGCTGCGTGATAATGGAGATGCACGCAGAATCAACATGTCACGAGGATCGTGACTACACATAGGGGGTTTTGTTGCCATGTGGGTAGGTTGGGAAGTGACCGTTGGTGTCATTGCTCATGATGGGATGTCCGATTTGAGGCAAAAGGAGTGGATGACGGGCATTTAAAACAAAAATTAAGGGCAAGCTTTGGGACGATCTGCCACTAAGAAAGTATTAATGACTTAGAAGTGGGGGGAATGGTCGAGTTCAAATTCAAAAGATGATATAAAACTCTAGGGGCTAGCCATGAGACAACACTTGTTCATTTGAGATTTGAGATACTATGAAGAGCACAGAGTATTGAGTGCCAGGTGATATTTGAGCCCCCAAGTTCGTGAACAACCATAGACAATTCGAACAAGATGATAGCTACCAGGAGCGGTATGGGTTTTGCAGAGAGTACCACCGAGGAAGCTGCACAGAACCCTATGGTGCAGGTTGGGAACACACCGAAAATTCCGAAATCACCTTGGACATCAAGGCCCAAGAAGGATAAACATGTAGTGGGACCAATCCGCATGTCCTCGTGAAATCCGCGATTTGGTAAACTTTCCATGGAATAAAAGGGCAAGGCTATCACCATTGAGACAGATGATGAGGAGGAGGATTTACAGGCTCTCGTAGATGAGATAGAGGCAGATGAAGAAATGGAAGAAGACATCCAGCCGGTGTGTGCTACAGCAAAATTGCCCGAGTATGTTCCTCTGCGGAAAGGGAAACATAAGTTACCCAAGGATTTGGATGCTGCTAAGAGCACACTCCAAACCCCACTCCTCCCAGATGGAATTATGTTTGAGGGCTCGGCCCTAGGTTGCATGCCCACAATGGAATTTGAAGGTTGAGACCTCATGGACATCGTGAAGTTCCCACATTTAGAGACTGAGAACCTCATGAAATAGAGCAAGGAGGGATCAGTTACAATGCTAGAGTTGTAGAAATGGCTGCGCAGTGTGCAGAAGGTCAGATTACTCCAACTACTATGGATTTCGCACTTTCACTATGCACCTATCACAATTTTCGTCATCATGCAACTAATTTTCCTAGTGCATGATGGGTACTTATGTTTGGAGGAGCCTATTCCCATCATGATGGATCTTATCCATAGGATTTCCTGACTTCCCTGTAAGGGAAAGGACATCGTGGAGATAGCCAGAAATAGCGAAGATTTGGTGCTCGCAGAGGCCATGAAGAAGAAGTACAAATTGGAAAATAATAAGAGGGGATACACAATCAATAGCATTAAAGATAAAGGGGTGTGCATAGCCACCCAACTCTTGGCCAGGAAGGTGATGAGAAAATGCCACGGAGACGAGGTACCAGTGCTGGTAGTTGTGCTAGCAAAACAATGCCCAAAGGGGGTCCAATTCAACTGGGCCAAGTTCCTTTGCAAAGAATTCCTAACTAACTACAAGGGAGCTCAAGAGCAGGGCAAGACCTTCCATTACGCGTTGTTTCTCTTATCTATTTTATTAGTGACAGGGGAAATTCCTGAGGACAGTTAGTTCCCTAATATTGAACAGGACTTGCCAGAGGCTGCAAAATATGCATCGCTCTAGGCTATGAAGGACGCCACATGGGTCCGTGAAACTAAGATCTTCTAGGTGCTCATGGAGGTGAGCATCTGGATGTGGATTAATAGGAGGCTACACCTATCCCCCACAGTGTACAATAGTCTACAAAGCTTTGCAAACTTCAAAGCAGATATTCACAATGTGTATATCAAAGCGCATAAGTATCCAGTGCAGAACTGGACCAAGCTTCCTTTTATCACAACTGATGATGCCATCTTCTTCGTTCTCGAATCATGGCCTCCCAAGTGGCGCACCCCAAGTCTAGCATAGAAATATAGAATAGTGGCACAAAAGCAGAAGAATGCCACCAAGTGGTGTATCACCCAGTTGGCCCAATAGAAGCACAACGAAAAGTTGGCTGCAAAGGTAAGGGCTGCCCACGAGGCAGTGAAGGTAGCCACAGAGCAAGCAAAGGCCGCTGAAAAAGCAACAGTGGCACAGGCAAGAGGGGCCACCATGACACAAGAGGAAGGGGGCCCGGACTTGTCCACAGGAAAAGGAACAGAGGACACAGCAGAAGGTGCAGACCCAAGCACAACATCTACACAACTGAAATGGCCACACGTTACAGAAAGATCAGGCCCACAAAAAAAAGGGCCAAGGCTTCCAAACTAGACATCGAACCAATTACATTGACAGAGGGTGACCTTTACGACATCGGTGACACAGTTCGTGAGGTCACCAGGGAAGCACTCCAGGAAGCCATAACGGAGCAACGGAATGTGTTAGGAGCCCTAAGGGTGCAGCTACAAGAACTTCAATTGCAAATCCCACATAAAGGAGCAGTAGTCGCCTACGGTGCCACAGGTACATCAACAACGGAGCAATTGCTGCGCATAAATATGGTCAACACCATAGTGCTTCCAGAAGGAGTGCTAACAATGGAGAGTGAGGAGGATAGAGCCACGGTGGATAGGATCATGGGACTTGGCCTAAATTTGGCTACCCTTCTATAGGACACATTGTACCAATTGCAGGACGGCATAACAACAGAGCTACGTCCCCAGGAAGGTCGTGCAATCCAGGTATTAAACGAGTAGAAGATCAACATTGAACAGCTCAGCCTACAATGTGACAAGCTAGTGTCATAGAACCAACAAATTGTGCAAATAGTGGATGAAGCATTCCGATGTGTTCCAGAATTATCCATCAGAGCAGACCTACCAACCGAGATGCAGATACACTATTTGGCAAGTGGAGTCCGAAGTGCACGTAATGAATCAACATTGGTGTAGCAGGAGCTGAACCTCTAGATTGTTGAGTTGTGGATGAAGGCGCAGCCTTCCACTCCTCCAGAAGTTAAACAATAGCATGTTAGCGCAATTTAGATAGGATTGGAAGAAATTGGAAGGTCAGTGCAGGACTGTACCGGTATGTTAGACCAAGCGTTCGATGTCCTCACATCCTTGCAGGAGGACCCCAACATACAGCTCTTGAAAATAGAGGCACGCGAACTACAACAACAGTATGACAGTGTCAGGGGCATGAAGGAGACAGTCATCCTCACCCAATGACTAGCTAAGATACAATAGGCAAGGGAACTGAAGGAGCATGTGGATGCTGCAAGACCGAAAGAGGCCCTTCTCAAAGCACGATTCCAACCTTGGATTAATGAGTCCTTCACCATTATGGCCGAGATTGAGGGAAAGCTCGCGTAGATTCTGGGACTATATGCACTAAGATAGATAGCAAAGCCTTAGAAAGAAGCAATAGAAGAACGCATGCAACAGGTCCAGTAAACCGCAGAATAGTGCACTGCGGACCTCCAGGTAGTATGAGAACATTTGGAGGGGCTTCATGCCAAGATCACTGCACCAACAGAGTTACTCAGGAGGAGTCACGATGATTGTGTTGGGGGCCTGTTGGTTATGGAATCCCCCCACAATAGGTTTTGGGGCTCAAAGCCCAATTTTTGGTCAAAGGTTTTGTAAGACTCCGCAAATTGCAGGCACAGAGCGTGAAGTAGAGGTTAAGTCATAGGGTTGTCCACCCTAAACTAATGTAATGTAATGTAAAGTCATGTCAGCCTACCCATGGTTAGTGGACAATGGGATTGTATAAATAGAGTGAGGCTATAAGTTGTAAAGACAGTGGATGATAGAGTGAGTAGTGAAGGAATGGTTTGAGCTTAGAGTAGGATTCTAAGTGTATTTGGTCGTAGTAGTAAGAAGAGGCTCTATAGCTGAGTGGGCAGAGGCTTAGTAGAGTCTGTAGCTAAGTGTGCGGACCCCTGCAGCTGAGTGTGAAGGGCGGTGTCAAGTTTGTAATCAAGATTGAAGATTAATAAAGAGAAGTTGATTCTTATTTCTGTGTATTTGTTGTGCATTATCTTCTTTATGTTTGTATTAGTTTTTGTATCGCACGCACTTATATGATTGTTGAATATGTTGTAATAAATAGAAGCCTTACACACACAAGTTAAGTAATTAGTTAATTAGCAAGGAACTTGGGTATTATATGGGTCACACCTGAGCAGGGCTGCACGAAACCAGTAGCATGGGTTGTGAAGGAATAGCAAGTGTGCATAGCGACGGGTTGGACCACGAACCTCCAGAAGCCCACCAGACATCCCCAGGGTGTGGAAATTTGGTTCTAGCACCCTTCAATACTACTTCAGGTGAGACCTCAATCCATGCTCCGCGGACTGTTGTCGAAAGGGCCTGTAGTACTGGGATATACTTGGCTAAATCACCTCTGAACCTGGGTCAGGCCCATACAAGCCAATAGATCTGCATAACGAGATGTGTGATGTCGCATCATTGGAATCCAACTAATAAGGAGATTGAAGAATGTTTGGATAGAAAGATCCACGAATTCATAGAGCAAGAAAATAGGAATGTGTGTGTTAGCTTCCTATACTAATAGGTTTCATTTTTCATGATTGACTAGAGAAATGCCAAATATGCTCATCCTTTTCATGCTGCAAAGGTTCCATATTTTGTAGAATTTCACTATGTATAGGTGGTTGAATCTTGCCACAGTTGATGAATAGCCAGACAGTCTAATCCTGGCTAGATCATGTTTGAATTTACTTGTCTTAGAATAAAGAATAAAGGTCTGCACAAACAGTTCAAGCTTGGCAGACAAGTAGTTAGGTAGAGAATCAAAGGGTCTCAATAACTTAATCTGAGCCCTAGAAGAGATCAGGGTAGACTTAGGTAGGAGGGTAGCTAAAAGAAAAGAGAGGAATCAGGGTTTGCTAGTTCAAGTGCACCCAAGGAAAATGAAGAGAAAATGTTAGGTATACTAGGTTGGGTAGGCAGTTTTGATGATATAGAAGCAGGTATTTGAGCAATTTGCTCCTTTGGAACAAGTTTTCATTTCATAAAAATCATAAGGTACCATGGCAAGGTGGCTACAAAACCAATTGAGCATGACTAATTCCCCTCCTCGTTTTTCAAAGAAACACTTATTAGCATTACCCCCAAGGGCAACGAGATCTACTCATTACCTTTAGACCACTTCATCTCATAGAAAAACTAAGTGAAAATGTGTTTTCACCTAGGCTAAACAAGCCACATTTCTTGTGTAAAATGTCTTTATTCCATTTTTCAAAGTTTCCTAGACTTCACAACTGGGTATCCTTTCATTCCCCCCATGCCTAAGTTTTCACTCTATAAACTTAGCCTAAACCATACAAACCCATCCCACATAGTCATATTAACCTAATAACACTATTATATAGCTCCTATGTATATTCCCCTCCCTTACTAGGTAAAAATACATAAAATCCCTAAAATATCTAATACCCTATCCCTTGGCTAACTATAGCTATATGTTAACGTTTTATTGGGAGTCATTGATCCACCCGGGGCCAATAACAACCATCCACGTGCCCCATCACGACTTGTTTAGCCTCTGGCTAAATAAATAGCCGAAACCCGCATATTAAACCCACAAAACCCATTTAAACCAAAGTCCAAAATACACCGCAAAAACATTACAAAATGCGAAAAATTAAAGCGGGTCCCCCGCTGTTAACGTGACGCCACATTCATTACCCGCCAACCATCTGATCGGTGCTGACAGATCCGATGGTGGTCGACGATATCACAAGCCCTAACCTGCCGAACTATAGCGTCCGAGGGATGGGTTGTATTTCGGCCGTACCGAGGACGCGTGTCAAGCACCCGGCGTGTTCGAAGCCCCCTCCCCCAAAACCACTTCACCCAAAAAGCAGTGTGGGGAATACCACTTACCACCCCACCGCCTCCCTCCTGACGTCATGCCCACATCATCTAATGACGTCACCCCCATTGCTGCTCGCCTATCTGCTGACGTCATTCGACACGTCACCTGACACATCACCCGCCACGTGACATGCCACGTCACCTGCCATGTCAGCATCCGTACCCTGCTACATGAAAAAATGACGTCATCAGAAAAAAGCGCACCAAACCCGCCAAAGTCAAATTTCGGGTAAAAGGGGTGAAAACATTGTTTTTACCCATTTATCTTAGTTTTCTCCAAGTGACCTGTGCATGCGAATTTATGTGAAAAAGAGCATTTTCACCATATAAGAGCGCCACCTAGTAGCTTTGACTCCACAACTCCGCCCCTTGGCTCACCTGGTCACCTGCAAATTGACCATTCCACTGAGAAAATAAGTATTTACAACAAATTTCTCCCGACCCTGTTTTTATTGGATTTCACTGTAAAATTGCCCACGACACCTATAATTTGAAGAAGAAACACTGTGTTGCTGCCAAAAAGACTCACCATAGCCTCTCTCTTGCCAAATTCGCCATAAATCTGCACAGGGAGATAAAATTGAGCTCGTTCAGCCCTACAAATTCTCCAAGAAACCTCGAAAGCTTGCTTTTGCCCATAATTGTAGCCCATTGTGCCAAAGAAGCCCACAATTCCTATTTCTCCAGCTAACTTCAATCCACCGAACTAAATTGAAGCCAACAAACCAGTTTCAATGGTGAAAATCCCGGAGAAATCCACAGAGCCATTGTTTTGCCTATTTGCTTGCACAGAGCCAAAATTTCTAATTTAAAGGCAACAGAGTTTAGCCATGGAAGGTCCAGTAGCCTTGAACATCACTCCTCTTAATGCACCCCACAAGGAGTTGGAACATTTTCCCTTAGCTGATAAAGCCTATCTAATCCAAGACCTAGTAGGCTACCAAAACCATCTGCAAGCAGTCTGTGAGGTTAGAAATAATTACTTAAACCAAAATGATGTCTATGGCATATGGGAATCAAATCTACCCAGATACTACCTCCCCTCTATGAATATTTTCCCTGAGATAATTCACCTCTGCTGTGAAAACTATGAGCCAACAAACAAGGCAGTTAAGAGTCCATCTGGAACTACCCTTTTTCATATTACTCCTAACTCTATAAATCAGATGTTGAACTTCAAACCAACCCACCTCCAGTTTCCTCTTACCATGAAGTTCTTGCTGGATGAAGGTCCCAAACTCTCCAGCTCAGAGATAACCAGAATTTCCCAAGTGTTTATGAGAGCAAATAGCCAGCCTAAGGAGCCACCTCCTTTCCACTATGCATCTTTCGCTGAAGTGGGTATATTAGTTGTTGATATGATATCTTTTGTTCTGGGGTTCAAGACAAGTGAGCA
>APFE030604261.1:11039-35923 GCA_000404065.3 Pinus taeda
AGTATCGGGTGGCTTCATGAAGGACGAGATCTCAAAGTTCGCCAGCAGTGCCGCCTTCCCTACAGCATCAAACCATTCACAGACGAGGTATTGTGTGATGTTACTCCTCTGGATGTTTGTGATGTACTATTAGGCCAGCCATACTTGTGGAGGCGACATGCTGTGTATGAGTTAAGGCCTCGTGCTGTCATTATTTCTTTGGATAATTCATTATACAGGATACCGGAGGTAGCCCCACCTACCGCCACCTATTTGATCATTGCTAAGAAAGGTAACAAGCTCATATCACAGACTAGGAAATTTATTTCCTGTCTGGTTCACCCCCAAAGTAAGCGGAAGATCGTTGCTACATCCATGACCCCCGCAAAGGGTTCCTCCACGCAGCAGCAGCAGCAAAGGGATACGGTCATGACAGAACACAGGAACAACTTCTCCTCACGCATAGGGGTACCACGCAAGTTTCAGGTGGGCAACAAAGTCTGGTTGCATCGACAAAAAGAACGCCTTACCAGAACCCATCAGAAGCTCAGACCACTCCGACATGGTCCTTACACCAGTACCAAGGCTATGGGAAACAATGCTTTGGCGCACATCATTCCTCCATTCCTTCGCCAACACCAAGTTTTCAATGTGGACCGTCGTCGACCATGCTTCCCACCATTACTGGACACATCAGAGATTGCAAGACAAGTTCAGCAGATCGAGGAACTCAACGCAATGGGGACCATTGCTTCCTAAGGGGGGAGGAATGATCCAGGTGGATATTGGTGGCCACCCGCTAATTCGACTTGGATCCCCTCTAGTGCTTTGTGCAGTTTTTTTCAGTTTCCTTAATTATAGCACAATTTACTATTTTTAGCAGTTTTTCGGGTCCTAAACTTCCGGAGCCGTTTTGAGGCCCTAAATGACGTTTTTTGGGAAATCTACCGCCAACGATTTTATTATCTAAAAATCTTCTTTTCCGACGCAGTCCTCGGAGAGATATTTCCAACGGGCTATCATGCGCATCAAACGGAGATAAGACGACCAATTCGCGACCCCGGGAAGTTGATGTACCAACTTACCCAAAAACAGGGCCCACAATTTGGCATTTCATCTTCCACGATTAGGTTTTGGAATGTGAAGGGTTTTTCCATTGTTTCTCAATAATAAATAGGCCTTCGAGCCTCATTGTAAGACAGTTCAGAGGCAGGTAGCCACACATCTCTTCTCAGAGATAAGCTGCCATCGCCCTAGCTGGTTTATTTCCATTTCTAGTTGTAAGCATATTTCAGTATTTTCCATTAATGAAATGAAGTATTATTTCCGCTGCATTTTTGTGTATATGGTTATCTCTGCAATTTGTTGCGTTCCTGTTTAAGTCTGGATCAATGTAGCCCAGATTGGTTGGGTGAACCACGTTAAACTTGGTGTCTTATGATTTTTGATATGCATGTGTGATTTATTTCATTTTCTGCTGTGCATACTCTGACAATTTCCGTGGTCAAAGAAATCACCAGCATTGGATAGTCATATTTATGCGTTATTATTTAGCAGTACACGAAAAATTTAAGGGTTATCCAAGTAATTCAAAAAAACGAAATGATGCGAAATTTTTTGAATTCCGTATCGAAATGGGATACCCAGTTATTCATCGGTTAATCGGTTGAAATAGTAACCGTTGAGTTAAAGGATGGTCTATCTTCAATTTATTCTTATATATATATATATATACATGTTTTTTAGAAGCTCTATGTTTTTTTCGATGTCCTAAGATGCAAAGGTGGAGGCAATCTGGTTGAGAGATGCGGAATAATCGGATGGTTATTGGATCCAAATCGATGGACTTTTTTTATGTCAAGATTTTGATATAAATCATCTCATTATTTAGTTATAAATTTTTCTTTGAAAACACTATCAATTCTCAATATGAACACTAATATTCAATGGTATATTTATTTGTTAATAATTGTATACACGAGTGTTCAAATAGCCTCTAAAGTAAAATAATCTTTTACATAGTAACAAAAAATTGGAATGATTTACATTTCCACAATTTTTTTTTTAATAAATTTAAGTTTAAACTTAAAATAAAATAAACTAATTAGCATATAATTTAATTTTAATTTTCTATATATTTATAATTTGAATAATTTAAAGCCATGTCTTTATAACCTAATTTACAATTTAATATCTTAAAATTTACTAACTTAAATTTTGAAATTAATTTTCTTAGACAACAAAGTGTTTCTAGTAACTCGAATCTTTATAGGTTCTTCTCATGTGATTATGAAGAAGTTCATCTGTAAAGTTATGCATCGGTAAAGAGTGTCTTTTTACACTATTACAAAAAGGAGGGTTTTAAGACAATATTTCAGATAATTTGAGGGTAAAAAAAAACTTGTGTATTGTCCTAAATATTGTCTTTAAGTGGGTGCCTAAAAAATTATTGTCTTAAAAAATACTGTCTTAAAAAATTGTCTCTATAAAGACAATATACAACACAAGCATTATTGTCTCTTAGGAGACAATTTCATTTTTGTCACTCTTGAGACAATTTTATTTCTGTCTCTCTAGAGACAACACTCGGATTAGAGACAATATGTCTTTAATACTAGCTTTTTTTATTTGAAAATATCTCACCATTGAAATAAATCGATATAAAAAACATTTAATTAAAAATAAACTAGAAAATTGTTTATTAATTTATGTTAGTGCACAGTGGAATCAAACCACCATCCTCTTGATTGTAAGATAGATGCTCTTCCATTGAGCTAGCACACATGATCTATAATCTTTATAAAAATTATAATCATGCAAACCATATTTTTAACTTAATAAAACTAGAAATTTCCCCAAAAGGTGCAAAGAGAGACGACTTATATCTCTAGCAAAAAATTTCAAAATCTTATATTAGTATACAATTAAATGTTCATGTATATAGGCTATCTTGCTATAATGGCATATCCCTATCTTGGGATTTCATTCCATGTTAAGACTTATTTTTCTTCATCTTCTTCTCGACACATGTATGTGTTTATTATTGTGTATATGCACCCATATAAAATTCTGTAACGAAATATCTTGATTTCCAAACGTAAAACAAACAAAATTATGATTTGTGAATCAACAATCTGTGATTGAGTCGTTATCAAAGCAAAAGAAATGAAATGGAGTTGATATATTCTCTCGCAACTTTGCAATCAGTTCTCCCTACTTAAAAGATTTTTTTTTTTTTGTGTAAATCAGACTAATTCTATTATGATACAAAAAAAGTACAGAGGGTTACATTTGCAGCCACAAGTTGGCCACGTGAACAAGTTGACATTTTGAATCTGAGACTAAGCCTGAGAGAGAAGACTGTAAGGCTGTCGTCTTACCCCAAACTGGAACCATAGCTATACTGAAAACTTCAAAACTAAACCTGCCACTCCCTGCCAGCGCGAGGGAGGAGGTTGCAGACCCTTACAAGACTGAAATAGTACTTACAGACACTGAAATGATAAGACATAACCGACATAACAGACGCGGATGCAAAAAGCATGACTGACATAGACATTACAGAAATAAACATAGACATAGACTGACTCCCAATATTGACAGTTGCAGCTACAGTGACTTTCGGAAACTGAACATAGCAAAGCTATACCATCATGGACATCCAAGCCGCGCGCCTAGGTGTAAGGATTTGGTGGCTCCTCCACCGCAGGACTGAGAAATGTGCCGTGTGGCTCCTCCACCACTGGGCAGCCATAGTAGTCTGAGGCACTTGTGTCGGTATATGGCGCATCGTCCCTCTCAGGCTCGCGTGGTCCAGCTCGGTTCCTCGCCACCTCACCCTCGGCTTCCAAAGACTGTAGTTGCTGACCATGAATAGGCGAGGGTGGCCTTGGAGCGACTGGGACTTCAGGTCAGTCAGCGTGCTCACATTTTTCAATGCGCACTGATACAAAATACACAGCATTGTCCAGCGTGCAGGGGAATCGGAAACGGGTTGATGGATGCCCGCCGATCGGACATACCACAGTCCTTCCCCGCCCTCTGCCTCATCCGCGTCCTGTGCGAGCTTGTGGAGAGCGAATTTCCTCTGAGGACGCAGAGGAATGTGGCAAAGAGGCCCGTGCTTGGGCACCACCTCTTGAGCCTCCTCACCTACAGGCTCCACGTTGCCTTTCACGTGGCATGCTTCAGGGCCAATATGAACCAAAGGTCGCAGACTCTGAACGCCACCAAGGATACTAGTCCAATTCCACCGTTCACTCTCCAAGTGCCTAAAATGAGAAGAAACACAGAGATGGATTTCAATTCTTACCCCCCAGGTTAGAAGCCAGGCCGGATTCAGAGCTGTGCATGGTGAAAGTGCAGTGCGCCCCAGGACTGCACCTTGAACCAGGTCACCAGGAGACGGCGACGCTGCACAATTCAGAATTCTTTCATTCACAGTGCTGTAACAGGCAGAAGCGACAGACTAAACCCCTTGCCTTGACACAGAGCCTCGAATTCTCAGATGATTCAAGCTTGAAACCAGGGCCTCCAGAGCCGAGGGCTGAGGTAGATGCGTGGTCTTCCTCCCCCGCGGAGTAGACATCCAAGAATTGGGCTCACCTCTCACCAACAATACCAGACAACCAGAGCTTCGCTCACCAGGGCTTCTCTCACCTCTCAGCAGCGAAATCAAAGAATTCCGCTCACCTCTCACCGACGAAACCAGACAACCAGGGCTTCGCTCATCAGAGCTTTGCTTACCTCGCAAATGACCTCCTCGCGGCATCGGAATGGGACCTTTCGGCATCCAAATACCCCTACAATCCTGAAATATCCTGCTTGCATTAACTGTGGCCGGACCGAGGGGACTCCTTCGCGAGCCTTCGGCCCACTTTTCCTGTGCTGGCGTCCACTTGGCAGTAAATGACGCCGCTTGCTCATTTAATATCCTGTCATTCACCCGTAGCCGGGGCTCCCTACTTAAAAGTTAATACACATGGAATATGTTTTTCCTTTGAATTTTAAGCTGGATAGATTCATGGCTCCATCCTAGCTCTACAATTATTCGGGGCCCTCTATGGCTTGGGAGTTCCACACCAACCATTGTTTATGATAGTGAAGAGCACTGATGACCAAGAACATGTGTTAAAAATGTCATCTATGATGCTACTAAATGCAGAGGTATATCATGATAATGAAAAAAAAAACAACAAGTTTCTTATTAAACAAGTGGACATTGATTATAAAAAGGAGAGGATGACACAATGGAAGACAAACTATCCTTCAGTAAGCAGTGCCAAGAAACCATGGCACACACTCAACAAAATAGATAAGAATAACATGTGAAAAGTTGCAAACTATGAACTGTAAAGAAAAAGGTCAAAGAACTGCTTACCACAATTGCTCCAACAGGATATATCCACTAGTACATAGTACTTGCAAGAATAACAATAATCTGACCAATTGTGTTGGTGATCACATCAAAGAAATGATCTTGAGAATATACCTTCACCATCTCATTAGTAAAACTTTGGCAATGCATTACGAGGAAAAACTTCACCAAAGTAACTGAAACCATAATTCCAACCACCCAATGCCATTTTTCACCGTCTAGAGATAAACCATCCTTGTGTGGAAATTTGAAAATAGAGTTGACAAAAGTCAATTCCTTGTATGCAAATTGGAAAAATAGTATGTCTCTCAAAATACAATACACAAAATTCTGACCATAAGGTACATGATAGAGGAATCAACAGTATGATATGAAGCATGGACAAGAAAATCCATGGCTAATTTGAGCTCAATATTAGGGTAATGTTTAAGAGAAGGAGTAGGATTATAACTGTGCAAAAGAAAAAAACAAGAGTATGTAAAATGATTTATTAAAAAAAAGACTGTAAGAGAGCATACAAGTAGGTCCCGAGAAGGGTGCATTGGTTTTTGGTGTTTAGGTGTTGCAAGCCCATGCTTCTTTTAATTTATATTCATAAGACTAGCATTTGTAAATAAACGGGTACTTGCAAGAGTTCGTGTCAAGATAAGAGGGTTTCTACTAATGGCCATACAAGAAAACAAGTCAGAAAGCTTCTAATCTATATTTGAAAAATAGAAAGCAATTCTGCCAGATATCAAAGAACATATAAAACCATAAATGTAGGCTTTGTGAACTTAGTTTTCCTGTAAGAGACTATAGAAACTTCAAATGTAAAAAGAAAATGTCCAAATAACTATTCTAATTTGAAATTCATAATGCAAAATTTAGAGTATCTTGCAACACACTCAATGTTATAGGTGTATTTCGGCACATCACTTCCGAAAATTAGATCAGTAAAATTAGGACTCATCAAACCCTAATTCATTTGTTACATGCCCTAGACAAGTCATCAAATTGAATGCTTCCATCGAATAAATTTTCCTAGCTTGAAACTCTATTGAAATGCCTCATTGGGACACTAGCGCAGCCTTGTTTAGGGCTAATTGTGTTGCAGAGCATGTAGACCCATTTAGGCCTGCACCACAGTGCACTTAGGCCCGCTTTGAGCTGCGTTGGGTGAGAATGAGCAAAATTGGCATAGGATTCTAGGAATATTCCTTGATTCTAGAGCATTCTAGAAGGATGCCCAGTTCTTATATCATCCTATGAGGTCAAATTTGGATAGGCTATGGATCAATTATCCCTCTATCCTCTCATTCCTTTCTCCATGGAAGCTAACTTGAATTTTGGAAAACCATTCAATGCCTAATTTATGACATAACCACTTGTATTTCCCTACAAATTGACCACTCATCATAGTGGTCAAGGGCTGGAATTTGAAGATTGTAGAGAAATGTTGTTGGTTTGAGACTTGGCTTCATGTCAAGTAATGTTATGCTGCTCGATTGATGTGCTTTTGGTGTGATGAGGGTTTGGACTAAAGTTATATGAGTGACACGAGATTGAATTGCATTCAGTGTAACTCCTCCTTTTACATCAATAAAGTTGTTTGTTCCTTTTCCCATATTTTTTTTCAAATTTGTGATGCATATATGTTTCAATGTTGTCAATTCCATTTGTTTATAGTAGATGGATCATATACTTT
This sequence comes from Pinus taeda, assembly GCA_000404065.3. Taxonomy (NCBI): domain Eukaryota; kingdom Viridiplantae; phylum Streptophyta; class Pinopsida; order Pinales; family Pinaceae; genus Pinus; species Pinus taeda. The sequence goes on from APFE030604261.1 coordinate 18,083, forward strand.
GATCGTTGTCATCTTTTGTTTATGATTGGCAAGTACTGATTGAGTGCATTCAGTTCAAGTGGGAGCAACGAGAGAAATTAAAAGGGTATCAAAGAAGTGAAAGATCTCAAGTAAGTTCCTTCATCAAATCTATCTATTGTAGGAAAAGGTCAAACTACTTTCTTTCTATTGTTCTTAGTGTAACTACTGACTTAGGGAAAATGTCCTTATCCATAGCTATAAATTCCATATAACAAATTGGAGACCATACTGGTGAAAAACTGTAGTTCTTGGTAGTTTATCCTTATCATATTACATCATAGTAGAATTTACTTGACTTCATTGATCTCTTTTCAGTCATTTTGAAGTGTTTTTGGTCAAAAACGTCTTCTTAAATGTCTCCTGATTAGACTCTTTGGCACCAACATAGTCTTGGTCGTGATACAATGCACTGTAGAGAAGCCTTATCTTAGAGACAGTGCATTTTACTGCACTGTCTCCCACTCATGGTTGCACTGATCCCTGTCAAGCTAAAAAACCCATCTTTGTCTTGGTTTTTCCCAAATTTTCTTTTGATGTTGTTTGCTCAAAGATCAATGTTTTATATGGCTCTGAAATCAATCTTCATTTCTTCTCCTAGACCTCCTTTGGCTTTGATTGTTTAGTGTTTCTTAAGATATTTATTTATCATTATCAATTCATTTTCAAATTTAGCTTACATCGATTAGCCTTTTCTAAAAAAGCAGTGTCATAAAGTCTTCATTTCTTTGAAAAAGAAACTATCGTAAAGTCTTAGTTTCTTGCAAAAGGAATTGATTGATCATTTGTGAATTTAGTTTCCTTTTGTTCATCTAAACATTGAAGGAATGAAAAGAAAAAAATGCATTATGCATTTAGAAGTTTGTGTGTGCTTGTAGGAATAGTATAGGGAAAGTTGCACTATATGTGCTATATGCTCTTTGTTTAAATATTCTGATTGCTCTATCCCTTTTAGTTATGGTTTTGATTGTTCAAATCAAATTAAAAGAATGTTTCTCATCATAGTTTCATTCTACGAGTTTTAGAAACATCACGTAGTGAAACTGAAAGGAAAACTTTCTAACAAGATCAACTCAAATTTATATCAAATAACCTAATGGAGAATTGTAACTTAATGCATAACATTTAGAGGTCTAGGGTAGAGACATGTTCCGCTGTTGTTAAACATAGCAGTTATTGCTAATTGTCTATGATACATTCTGAGTGTGATACATCATTCCGCGTACATAATTATATCGTAGCTCGTCCACGTACTTTTGGGTATATAGGGTGGTGTTATAGTACAAAAAGTATAAAGGAATGCTCTCACTATGTGGTTTTGCATTAGGCAACACTAACATGGATTGGGCCTGTACATACTTTCGGGGATATTTTAGAGGACTACATTAGGTTGTTATCCATCCATAGGTAACCGTGTCGACTGCCTTGTACACTATCATATACTGAACACAACATTCGTGGAGATTGCATGCACATATGTTAATTCCTTGGTCTACTGAGGTGGTATATTGCAGTTCAGAGTTGCTTGGTAATCATTTTACCTAGATTACCCTCTTTTTGTTTATTTATTTTTGTAATAAAATCAATCAAAAATCGTGGAGGAAAATCAACCTTTACCCCATCATTCCTAGAGGACGAGTAAACCGCCTTTACCCCCAGAAGCTACACCTAGTCGGAAAAAGTGGTCTCATTTAACTGAGTCTAGTACATCACGAACTTCTGGTTCTTCATCTAATTTACCATACACATATATATCGGTAAGTACTATGATCTCAGTTACTCCCACTATTACTGGTTTATCCGCTGCCGAAGTGGAATCTTTACAATTACCTGAGGACACTAAAAGTGAACTTAATGAAATGGTAATTGAAGTTGTCCAACAAGAAGTTGATCCCCAACCTAAAATTGTTCAACAAGAAATTACTTCTGAACTTGAATCTATTCAACTGGAATTTGATCCTGAACCTATCACAGTTCAACCAGAAGTTGTTCAAGAAACTCATCCTGAACCCATTGTTATTTTACTAGAACACATGGATCTCAAAGTTGAATAATCAGAAGTTGTTCCTATACTGGAAGACGATCAACTAATTTATCCAGAGACATATGTAACTATTGAGACTTCTCGTTTACCACAAAGTCAAAGACTGGTAATTTATTACGGACCTGACAGTGAAATCATTCCACCTAGTTTGATTTCTACTGAAGAGGAATTTGAAGAAGAAACACCCATAACTCCAACCAATTTTGGACCAGGGTTTTATATTTACCCTTATCCTCAGTTAACTACACCTTCTGATCCTGTTTAGTTTCAAACTGGTGTAGATTCATTCGAACATTTATTGGGTAATTTGACTATGGCTGAAACAAAATCCAAGACTGTATCATCTATTACATCTGCGACAACATCTACTGTCACTAATTCCTCAATTTTTACCACAACACCTCAGTCACATCTATATGGTGTTTCGTCCATCCCACTAGGTTACCAATAATTATCTGGAACTCACTCTGGTGTTGCTTCTAGTCCATGCTCTTCACTCATGTCGTTCACAGGAATTTTACCTGGTTCTTTACATATGGATAGTGAACATTTTGATCCATCAAGTCAATATTAAGTTGGTCCATCTGGTTACCATCCAATGTATCCACTTTACGTTGGATTATCTCCATATGGATAACAATATGCCCAATCTGCTTATCCTCCATTTTCTGGGGGGCAATCATATGGTAGTATACTGTCATCCTTAGGTACAATTTATTCTGGAATGATTGATTGTCAATGGCAACCTACAATGCCCATTCAACCAAGGCTTATGTATCAATCACAACCACAGTCGCAGGCTCAGTTGATTGAATCTCAACCTTTGCAAGCTGGTCCTTCAACCTCTAACCCTCAAGTTTCAGGTGTAAAGAATCGGTCTTCTCAGTCCATTTTACAACAACCATTTTTGTCTAGAATCCAAAAACCTCAGGCAATTTTACCATTAATTGGGATGCTTCAGACTTATACTGGTCTAATTTATTCACAACATAGTCAAACTTACATTGGTGGGCAACAACCATTACATCAACAACCGTGGCAGCCACAATATCAACAACAACAATTCCAATAGTACCAATCTTATCCTAGACTTGGTCAACAAGCCTATGCTAGGTTTGGTGAACAACGAGTTTACCCAGGTCCTTGTTAGCAAGCCTATGTTAGGTTTGGTCAACAACAAATTTATCCTGGTGCCCAACAACCACCTTATACTGGACATGCTCAACAAACCTACCTCTATCAAGGTTACCATCAACAGATTCCTTATGCTGGTATGTAAAGGCCTATTTCTCAGGAAATTACATCTTACCTGGTTACGCTCAACCTGACCTAAACCGATAGTTACGTTTTGTCACGACATTTGAATTATCGGATTTAAATCGACTTACCAATGACCCCATTCTTTATGAACCTTGGTGGTCAGTGATTCCAGACAAATTGCCTTATGATATTCCTAAGTTCAATGGAAACGCTGGAGAATATCTTTCCAATCATGTTATGATTTTTCATTTATGGTGTTTATCCAACTCCCTAAATGATGGTTCAGTTAGACTACGTCTTTTCTAGTGAACACTTACTGGTTTAGCTTGTTAGGAAACTAGCTCACAAAAAGATACAAAAGAAGATAAATTCCTTAGAATGCAACCTCTTTGAGGGGGAAACCTCCTTTACATTACACAAATGAACAATTATTGGATGATACAAATGACAATACCTCCTTCCTATATATAGGAGTTTAAGGGGTCATAATAAAATCAAAGCTGACATAACAATAATAATGTAAGGGCACAATAATAACAATAGTGGGCTTCTATGGGGCACAATAATAACAATATGGGGACTACATGGGCACAACAATATAATAAGTGGGTTGCACTAATAACAATAAGGGGTTACACTAGTAGTATAGTGACCTAACATGCCCCTTTCCTTCAAAAAGTGTTGTCCTCAACACTTGAGTAGTTCTTGATGCTTCTGTATAAAATTCTTCTCCTCCCATGTGGAATCTTCAGTGGGTAAGCTCTTCCACTTGATGAGATACTCTGAAATTGACAGATTTCATAGTTGTCAGGTTTTTGTTTTTATCACTGCTCCAAGTTCCAATATGATTTTCCTTCCTCATCAAGTTGTACCAATATTGTTTGAACTGGGATCTTCTGCAACTTTTGAATGAGTGGCCACACTTCTTCTTCCTTTTTCCATTCATCCCTTGCTTCGTTTATCCAATCTGGTTGGATAATAGAAATAGCACAAAACAATTCTTTCACATCCTCATCCTTTCTTGAGAGTGCATATGAAACAACATTTTTCTTCCCTTTTTTGTAGATGATTTCAAGCCAACATATTTGTGACCCATTATTTCTATTCTTCTAAATATAATATTTGTTTTAAAAAGTATTTAAGACTATCATGATCTATTTTTACCTTGAAGTGTATTCCCATTAGTTAAGGTTGCCATTTCTTAAGTGCATGTAGTATTGCCAACATTTCCCTCTCATAAATAGCTTGCTCGAGATGTAGCCATAAAAATACCCAAATGCCTACATCAAAACTTCTTTCACTGTGATGTTGATTTGCCCGTTGTTTCATTCAATTCTGCACCAAAGTGGTGTTATCCTTTAAAAGTTGGAGAACTTATTGTTGATGATTGATGTGATCTTTCACTTCTTGAATCTTTTTCTTCTTGATATGTCCTTCTATCTTGAGAGTTTGAGGAGTCACAATTTCTTCCAATCCATTACATGATATGGCCAGATTCATTTCTTGATGCTTGATGTGATCTTTCACTTCTTGAACATTTTTCTTCTTGATATGTCCTTCTATATTGATAGTTTGAGGAGTGGTAATTTTGGGCATTGCATTACAAGGTATGGTCGAATTCATTTCTACTTTTTCAAGGGCTTGATTTCTGGTGGTGTATATCCTCTTCTTTTGATGTTTCTTGATCCTTTTCTTCCTCCTCTTCACAATCAATGTAAAATAATTTCTTCTCAGCACACTTATGACATTTAATGTATTATTTACTACAATTGTAACTAACTCCTTTTGCTCTTTTTTCTTCCAATTGTTGTGGTGTCACCCTTGTAGGTTGTGGAAGGCCAGGAGAAACAACACTTCCATCTTTATAGTTGTGAGGGGTAGAATTCCTTGTTGCCATAATTTTTCTTTCCATTTTTCTTACCAACCTAAATGCCTTCTCCAATGAATTAGGTTCCCAAAGATGAACCTCATGTTGAATGTTATCTTTTAATGTCCCTATGGAGACATCAATCCTCTGCTTCTCTGGAATATCATTTTCCCTTATTTTCAATTTTTGAATGTCCTCAATGTGCTCTGCCATTGAAAACCTTTTCTTGAGATTTATCAATTGGCTAAAGAAGGTGTTTCTCTTTGTATCCTCATAATTTGCTATCATTTCCTGCGTGAAAATTAACCACATGACAAGTGTTTTCAAGAACAAAGCCCTTTATACCATAAAACTTGATCTGGTTCTAGATATGAAGATGCAATATGTACCTTTTGTAACAGTTGCACCTCATGTAGATCAAAATATTGTTCCATCTGTAGTATCCAATTTACCAGATCCTTGCCATCAAACTTCCTCATCTTCCCTTTTCTTGATTTTAAGAGTTCAATCCTGAAATGACTGGAGCTATGTAATTTCGAATCTTCCAGATCTAAAATCACATAATGCAGTAGCCCTCTGCATCATCTTTCCATGCCACCAGTCTGATCGAAATTGGATTCTACAGGAAATCATTATGCCCAAACTCCCAAGATTACCTCACGATATGCATTTTCAGAAGAGAGAACTTATATGAAGTGCCACGTGTCACTGTTTTGACCTTCGGATCTGGAAACTATGCACATAAAACTACAATTTGTCCTCTTTATGTAACGTATTATGAAATTTCAATCTGATGCTCAAAGAGAAAGTCATGATTATTTTTCTAAGGTCACTTGTTTAAGATGTAATTAGGGAGTCTGCAAAAGCCCTAGCTTCCTCAGATCATATATCCAAAAATATAGTGAGACAAGGTTTGAAATTCAGACCTGAGGTTCATATCGGTTTCTTCTCAAATGGGTTTTTTGTTTAGATTTTTAAACTTCATAGTGAACAAGCTATATTGAAACTTCCATGATGACCAGTTTTAGATGAAATTCTGGAGCTTGCAAAAATCCTAACTTCCTCAGATCACATCTTCGTAGAGATAGCGAGAAGAGATGTGAAATTTGGACCTTGAGGTTCAACGAGATTTTGTCTGAAATGGTTTTTTTGTTAGCTTATGAACAAAAATAGCTATAGCGAAAATTCCACGATGACCTGTTTGGAGCAGCGAAACCCTAGAATCCAAAGCTCTCATACCAAATGTTATGAAACCAACTCACAAAAAGATAGAAAAGAAAGATCAACGCCTTAGAAATCATCCTCTTCAAGGGAGAAACCTCCTTTACATTACACAAATGAACAATTCTTGGATGATACAAATGACAAGACCTTTCTATATATAGGAGTCTAAGGAGTCATAATATAATTAGAGTGGAAATAACAATAATAATGTAAGGGCATAATAATAACAATAGTGGGCTTCTATGGGGCACAATAATAGCAATATAAGGACTACACACGCACAAGAATATAATAAGGGGGTTGGACTAATAAAAATAAGGGATTACACTAGTAGTATAGGGACCTAACATGGTTGCAAAGTGGTATATGGAATTACCACGAGCTTCATTTGACAACTTCACATACTTAGCCACTACATGTCTAACCCACTTTGAGTTACCCATCATATATGAAACTGGAACAGAAATATTGACCAACTTTAAACAGACCACTACTACTCACATTTTTTATCATATTCATGAGTGGTGCTCTCGTCGTCAAATGGTCAAAACTTTTGTTCCTGATCAGTTTTTAGCTAAGTGGTTTATCAAATCGTTATTGCCATATATCATCGAGGATGTGGCTAAAGGGGGAGTTGTTACTTAAGAGCAAGTAATTACTCATGCTTGATACTTAGACTTGATTTATACCTAGTCTGACATGCTCTATGACAAGATTTTGAATGCACCTAGACCAACTTTTACTATTCCACCACCTCCATCTAGCAAGGACTCTCATGTTGGTGATGGTGTGATAGGTTCTTAAAGAACTCAAATAGCAAGTAGACCATCTAGTAAAACACTTGCTATTTGAAATTAAACTTCTAGTCCACCTGATAATACACTTGCTTCTGAAATAAATGTCATGTCATCTGACAAAGTTTAAAATGAAAATAAACCTGGAAGCAAGAAAAAGGGGGAAAACCAAAAAGTAACAAAATCCTTCCCCTCAAGAGAAATCATATGATTCCTGTTCTCTAGCTAGGAAACCTCTTTACACATGTTTAATTTGTAATGAGGAGATCTTTACGCGAGACTGTCCTTACCGCTCTGAAGTCTCAAAACTTCTTAAGAGTTCTAATAAATCCGTTGTGTTGACAAACCATTTCCTAAACCCATAGACTCATTTGGTTGCTACAGATCATGCTTCCACTTCACAAGTGCTTATGCTATCTGCCACTAAGTCGAAGATTGATATTTTGGTGACCACATGAAGTAAATATTATAGAAATCCATCATGGTTCTCAAATAACGAGGCTACATATCAACCAAATACTTCGACTTCGACTTTGTCTGAATCCATTCTACCACCCATTGCGCCAGAGTTAATAATAAAACCGCCTAAGGGATTTATTCATAAATCTACATTCAACCCTCGAGCTCGAGCAACGCAAAACTAAAACATAGTAGAATATTTCACTTAGTCACCTTGTACTATGTCGACACTTGAGATGCTTCAAAATTTTCCCTCCCAAAAGTAGACTTTATTGTCAGTGATTGGTGGAATTCATCCAACAGATTCCAATATCGTGGTTTTTAACCATGTGGGCTAAATGCCACAATTACCAGCACAAATAACATTCTTGATCCAAGTAAAACTTTTGAATAGACTCATTCACTGAAACATTATTGACGAGGGTGCTCTACTTGTATCATGTCAATGAATTACTAGAAAACACTTGGCTCACCGCCTTTGCCACGATCACCTACGATGCTAAAATCTTTTTATTGTCGCACTTATACACCTTGTGGAATTTTAAGTAACATGCAGATAGAACTAGGGGGAAAAAATGTAACTGTTGAAGTTGAGTTCGTTGACAGACCTTGTGACTAGACATTTTACTAGGAAGACCGTGGGTTTATGCTACGGATGTTGTGGTTTCAACATACCTTCGTATGATCACTTTCCCTCATAAAGGTGGAATCACAGTAATCGATGAACTCACCCAATTTGCCTCTAGTTCACAGGCAACTGGAAGCGTTTCATTAGATCACAGACCCTCGCTATCTCTTCATAATGTTGGAGTAGGTCTCTTCAAAGATTCTTCCCTAATGGGCACCTTTTCGCTACTGTCACCATCACAAATGGCAGAAGTAGCAAAAGGTTAGAATTGTAACATGATATATTCCACTTCATCTGATTCATGGAATATTTTCAATAATTATGAAGTTGATATGTGTAATGAAATCATGTCGCTAAGCCCCATTGAGCTTACACAGCAACCAATATTTTTGGCTTGTGTGGAAAATCCAAATCCATCATCACCAATTGTATGGGTTGATCATTTGTTAGAACATGGTAGTTCCTCTGATCCTTTTTCACGTACATTTTCTAATGATGAAGGAATCATTCAATCATTGATGACAGAAGAATAACCATGGGTATATTATCATCATCGATCCCATATTCCAGATCACATAGAAGATATTCTGAATGAACTAAATCACCCTTCAATCGTTGATTTCCTTCCAAATTTTGTATTCATAGACACAGTCGATTCCAAATGAAACTTATCAAATATTGAAGAAACCATTTCTATCAATATTTTGACCAAACATGGAATTGTAGAAAACATCCATGTTGGAAAATCTTGTTCTCCATCGGAACTTGAAACTTACCATGCTTTTCTTCATGAATTCCATGATATATTTGCTTGGTCATATGAGGAAATGCCAAATTTTAATTCTAGTATAGTTGAACATGATATTAAAATTTATCTTGATGTCAAACCAGTACGACAACGACTCTGTCTTGTTCATCCGAAGAAGGCTGCTACCATAAAAGAATAAATTGAAAAAAATTTGTATGCTAGTTTCATATACCCCATTCCTCTTACTGATTGGGTTTCCAATCTTGCTCCTGTCATGAAGAAATAAGGAACAATAAGTGTGTGTATTGATTATAGGTATGTTAATCATGCTTGTCCAAAAGACAACTATCCCACTCCCTTTATTGACCAGATAATTGATGATTGTGCTGGATGTGAAATATTTTCATTTATAGATCGATTTTTCAGCCATAATTAGATCAATATTTGCCCAAAAGACCAATATAAAATTTCCTTTATTTGTCCCTGGGGCATATTCACATATAGGAAACTCCCTTTTGGTTTGAAGAATGCTAGAGAAACATTTCAAAGGGAAATGAATTATGCATTCCATGACATCAAACACATTGTTCAACCCTATCTAGATGATTTACCTCCTCATTCTTGAAAACATATTGATCACTTGCAACATTTGAGAGTCATCTTTTTACGGTGTCGACTACAAAATTCAACTCAATCCACATAAAAGTGGGTTTTGTTTTGGTTCTGGTATTTTTCTTTTTTTCGTAGTGTCTAAAGAAGGAATTCGACTTGACCCTTTGAAGGTTAAGGAAATTCTTGATCTGCCTCCACCTTCCAATTTACTTCAGTTACAGAGACTCCTAGGGTGGGCTAACTTTATAAGGAGATTCATTCCCAACTATGTTGATATGGCTAAAGGATTTACTCATCTTTTGAAAAAGGGAATTCTCTTCCATTGGGACCAGGTTGCGTAAGCTTCCTTTGATGATCTCAAATATAACCTAGTCCAAGCATCATTAATGTATCCCCCTAATTATCAAAACGACTATTTCTTGTTTCTCGTTGCTGCAGATACAAGGATTGCTATGGTTTTAGTCCAAGAAGAAGATGGGATTAAACATCCAATCTATTGCTTGAGTCACAATCTCAATGATACAGAAGTTAAGTACTCTTATGTCGAAAAGCTAGCTTTGGCTACCGTTCAAATTGTACAGAGATTTCACCATTATATCTTGCTCCGAAAGACCATTGTCATTTCTAATTGTGACCTTATGACATACATCTTGTCACGTCAATTGTTGAGGGGGAGTACTTGAAATGGATTATCATTTTCGAGGAATTTGATTTGGAATTCATCAAATCCAAGTTAAAGAAATCTCTAGTTTTTTCCTAGCTTCATTGAGACCTTCCCTCTACTGCCATCAACTCAACAACAGAACCATCAATTCTAGATGAGTCTCGGTTTCTGATCTCGTCATCTGACCCTTTGTATGGATATATACTGATCTATCTCCAAACACAAAATTTTTGGCCCGATACCTCTCTCTCGCAACAATGACATATTCGATATCTAGCCAAAGATTATTTGATCATTGGCAACACCCTTTACTGCCATGGTATCGATACAAATTTACGAATGTGCTTCACACATGAGGAAGCTGAGAAAGTTTTGAATGGTTGCCATTCTGGTGCTTGTGCTGGACATTTATCTAGTTACACTACCACACAGAAGATGGTGACTACACTGGGGATCGAACCTTGAATCTCTGGTTTTTCAAATTACTTCTAGCCAACCATATTTAGCGATTGCATTATTGCTGTCAGAAGTTATCATGCATGGTAAATTTTTGATCATAAAACTTGATTACCACCTACACCACTACTTCCTATCATCGTTGTTGGACCATTTACAAATGGGGCGTTGATTTCATGACATGTAAGCCTCACTTGGCTAGGGGGCATGGGTATATTATTGTCGTTGTGGACTATTTTACAAAATGGGCTGAGGCAATGCCTACATTAAACAACAGCGGTGAGACGACCGCACTTTTTTCTTCAACCATGTGGTTGCACGGTTTGGTGTACCACAAACTATAGTTACAGATCATGGTTCGTAGTTTTGCAATCACGTGACGACTGAATTAATTGCAAATTTAGGACTTTCACATGATAATTCTACTCCTTATTATCCACAAGCTAATGGACAAGTTGAAGCTATCAACAAAATCCTTAAGTGAATGCTTCAACGAATGATAGGAGTTCACAAACGAAAGTGGCATTTCTTCCTATACTCATCTTTATGGGCTTACCAAACCTCCGTAAGAAATGAAACTAGATTCACACCTTTCCGATTGGTGTAATGTCAAGAAGAAATCTTGCCAATACAATGTGAAATTTCATCATTAAAACTCACAATTGACTTGTTACTTGACACTTCCAATGAGGAAGCACATTTCTTAAAACTCATCCATCTAGATGAAACACGTTGTGAAGCCACATTGGCCAATGAAGCACATAAGAAATGAATAAAGGCACAATAAGACCATAATGTCAAACCTCGCATATTCTCTGAAGGAGACCTAGTCTTGCTTTTTGATTAGGAAGCCGACAAATTAGGAGCAAGAAAATTTGAACAATTATGGATGTGCCCCTATATTGTCAAGCGTGTTTTGGAAAAATGCACTTAAGAGTTAGTTGATTATGATGGAATTCCATTATCGCATCCTCGAAATGGGTTGTATATTAAATGTTACTATGCTTGATTATGCATAGTAAAAACACTATATATATGCTTTGATTGCGTGTGTGTGTCACAGTGTGAATGTTAGAATTTTTATGCGGTTAAGTAATCCACTTTTCATTTGTTGCAGATGTCGAAATCTTTGGAACCGTTTGTTGGTTATGCCGATGGTGCTAGTTGTAGTACGCCGAACCTATCTTTTGCAACATGATCCATATTTGCTCCAAGTGGAAAGTTAGTGATTTTCGGCCATTCTACGAAGAATATCGCTAACTATATTGTGTTGATCAAACTCCTCTCTGATGCCATTTCACTTGGCATTCACTGAATCATCATTAGGTTGGACTCACAACTTGTTGTACTGTAACTTACAAATGTTTATATCATCTGAAATCCAACTATTTATTGTATGTTCCTTAGAGTTTGTCTCTTAGAAAGAAATTTTGATTACATTCAATATCAACACATTTCCAGGAACTTTAACAAGTTGGCTAATTCTTTAGCAAACTATGTGTTAAACATACATTTACGACAGATGTAAAATGTAAATTTTCAATTCACATCAACAGTTAAATAGGATTACACATAATCATATAAAAACACTGAAAGTAAAATAGATATATGTTTAAAGTTTTTACAAAAATTTGTGTGCAAGACATGTTGGTCATCTAACCTTGAAACTCAAAATGCATATAGTAAATCATCCTAAGTAGATCTAATGATGCACATGGTAATAGGTCACCGCCTGAGCTATCATGCGCAATCGCCTCATCCAATGGCTGGGTACACCAATATTATGGGACTGCAGTCTAATTGTTAACTCCTCGATCCAAACATTTGGTATACCGAGGGTTAACCCCTATATATGATCCTGCAACTCCACCAGTGTCTCGGTAAGATACAAATCCTAGAATACTACTCTTCCAACATTTCTCTGCGCTGGTTCACCCGCCTCTTGTTGATGACCCATTAATCGAATAGTGCTAACATATGTATACATGAGAACATTTTTAGTTTAGTCTTGGAAACATAAAAAACACAAAAAACATGTAAAAACTTAAAAAATCAAAAAACAAATGGTCAAAACAGTTTACCTATAGCACCCCATTGAGCAGCTACTGGTAATCTCAAATCTGGGTCTCCATGAAAATCCATCCCTACATATGGATTCTCCTCGATAACAATGTGTTTTCGACAGATCCAACTAAAGAATGCACAAGGAAATGAAATTGATGACTGACCAACATGTCTAGCCATCATCTCAACACATCTTTGCATCTGTGGATCTTTGGGACCAGTTAAACTTAGTGACAGATTCTCAGGTTGCATCAATGGAATTCTCTCCAAAGTAAAGGCAATCAAGATCAAAACATAGCTAAAATTTTCATCTTTCCACTCTTTACTTTGGTAAGCTTCTCTTTCATCAAAGAAAGCACTGCCTCACAGCAGTTTAATATAGTTGGATGAAGGCACTCAAGCGCATACAACATGTATGATCTATTCGCCAAATGAAGTGTCACACTACCCGCCAACTTTGCAATAGTGAAAAGAATTGTTCGCATGGGAAAATCATGAACATCCCTGATCATTATCTTCCCGTCTTTGCTAGGCTATGTACGTAGTCGACATAATTATCGAAGGTAGTCCCTCACTGATCCACCCCCGTGGACAGAACTTGAAAGAGAAATGGGGGCACCACGTCTCGACAATCCTATAAGGAAGTAAATATCATTGATCAATGTAAGGATCACTTTGTCCCCTATGTGAAAATCCTGTTTCTCTAGATCCCATGAATGAACCAAGAACTATAATAGTTCTAATTATTGCCTCGTCCTTGAAAACATAAAACATTTGGTAACCTACAATCTCTTAGGGCCTCAATACTACTAGGATCATTTAGGGCAACCATATCCTATTCTTCATGTTCTCTTTCACACCATGTAATGGCCATTCTGATCCGATCAAAGTCTGAAATCAAACAATATTCTTAGTTAGGATCCATTTCATGCAAAAAAATTGAAGAGATTTTGGGTGAAACTGATGAAACAAATTTCTAAACTAGGCCCAATGTAACCCTGTTCCTAAGGCACTGCACTGCAGAAAAGGTACCCTTCTGCTTGACTGCACTGGAGTGTAGCTTTCGATGCATTAGGTCGCGTTGATCCTAGGGCAAGGTATATTTGCGATAGGGACCCCAAAACCATAAAAAAAATTTGCTTGAAACTGAAAAAGAGTGACCTTAAATGAAATATAAAAGGTAGATCTCCTACCTGGCTCTGATGGCATGAAGAATAATCCACAAAATCTCTTGCAATCAGCTGCTGAAGTTCGTGGAAAACCCTGGTTCAGAGCACAAAACTGGGTGGTAAATATCAAATGGTGGAAATGACTTGGTAAATTCTTGTTTTATGGTTATTTCATGTTCATTAAATGAATAAACTATAGTTTCTACCTATTTTTACCAATGAAACATGTATGTTTAATCCGTTTGGTGGTTAGCAAGTTTACAGTTGACATAGAGAATTTGACGTGCATGATCATAAATTGTACTTTTGACCACAAAGCATACTTTTATCTCTTTTTTGAGCTCTGTTAAACATCAAAAAAGGAACCCCCCTAGAGTCCTATTTAAGCTCTTTTCAGACTCAAAACATGAAAATATTGCCAAGTGCTTGTCCTTTTTAGCTCGTAAACGAATTGGAAATGACATCTACTTAGTATAAGTTTAACCCTTTTCCTGACTGAGATAGATTACTTATGAAAAAGGAATACATTGATTGAGCATGGTCAATATGTTATCTCTTGTATTATTTTATGCTTTTTTGGACTTGAGAGACAAATTTACGAAAAATAACTTGTGGATTTTTATTTTTTTCCCTTTTCAAACTCTCTAAATATGAAAATGATCGAGTCCTCATTGTTGTTAAATTCGTTAAAACATCAAATATCGACAAACTTGTCCATCATGAGAAGACCAAGTTTCACCTTCACTAGACTTGTTAAAACATCACATAGCAATGGATTCACCCAAATGGTGAAATTATACTACAAGCATATGTTATGCTCCTCAAGCTTGTTAAAAAATAAAGAGTTATTGGTCAACAATGACTAGGAAAATTGGAAAAGGGATAAATGACTTTATGGTAGCAAGTTGATCTTGAACATGAAATTTTCACTTTATCTTTGTGACTATTTGGATTGGGTTATATACTTGATGGTTATCATACCTATGGTCTATCACACCATCCATCACTTTGGTTTTGGGTCAATGCTACCAGTTCATTGAGTGTCGCTGACATGTTCAAGAGAAGTCACTCAGTAAATTTCATCTTTTGCAATACTCATAAACCTTCATTTTCATGATCGCCATTCCTGAACATTGTATCATCAGTCACACTCTGCCTTCAAAAGTATTACACCCGTTTCATGCCATTGATGGGGGATACATCAAGGCCTTCCTGCGACTAGCCGCTTCTTGTCGACATCACCACATTATCTGTTGGGTCCCTATAATACTAGTGATTACCCCATTACTATTGTAGTTGTACCCCTTATTTATATTGTTGTGCCCCTATTGCCCCCATATTGTTATTACTGTGCCCCATAGAATCCCTCTATGGTTATTTTTGTGGCTTTATATATTATTGTTAGGTCAGCTGGGTTTATTGTGACTCCTTAGACTCCTATATATAGAAAAGGAGGTTTGTCATTTGTATCATCCAAGAATTGTTCATTTATGTAATGTAAAGGAGGTTGCCCCCTCGAAGAGGCTGAATTCTAAGGCGTTGATCTATCTTTTCTATATTTTCTTAAGCTGGTTCATAACATTTGGTAAAAGAGCTTTGGATTCTAGGGTTTCGCTGCTCCAAACAGGTCATCGTGGCATTTTTGCAATAACTTTTTTTCTGCGACATTTCAGAAGCAAAAAAAAAACCCATTTGAGAAGACATTGCGCTGAATCTCAGGTCCAAATTTCAGAGCGTTTTGTGATATATTTGCGGAGGTATGATCTAAGGAAGTTGGTCTTTTTGCAGACTCCTAAATTACATTCCAAATAGGTGACCTGGGGAAAATCATCATAACGTTTTCTCTAAGCATTAGATTGAAATTTCATAAGAAGGTGTAGAAAGAAGACGGATGGTAGTTTCTTGTATATATTTTTTAGAGCCAAAAGATGAAATAGGGACTCGTGGCACATCGTACAAGTTCAGCCTACTAAACTAGTCCATAATCAGGTCACTGTGGGAGATTTCGCATAACTCTTCCTTGGAGAATCCAATTTGGATCAGACTGGTGGCATTGGAAAGAGGACACAGAGGGCGTCTGCAGTTCACAATTTTAGAACTAGATGATTTGAATGTATAGAGATACATCAGAGGCAATATCAAGCTCCTACAAAGTGAAAAAAGGTGTGTAGATTCTTTTAAATTTTTGCTTAAGATTGGTTTGAAATTTATTTTGAAGGAATTCAAAGGGCATAGTATAGCATTATTATTGGTAACTAATGCCCAGAG
Organism: Pinus taeda; assembly: GCA_000404065.3. Taxonomy (NCBI): domain Eukaryota; kingdom Viridiplantae; phylum Streptophyta; class Pinopsida; order Pinales; family Pinaceae; genus Pinus; species Pinus taeda. The sequence continues at coordinate 34,358 of APFE030604261.1, forward strand.
GAAAGAAAATCCAAACACCTAGTAAGGAACCTGAAAGCTCTAGCATGAATCATGAAGAAGAGGAAGAAATGCTACGTGATATATCATAATTACAAGAACAAGTGCAACAAGTGTCACTTGCACAAAAAGCAACAGAATCTAAGATGGATGGTTTAAGGAAAGATGTAGAAGCTAAGATGGATGGTTTAAAGAAAGGTGTAGTAACTAAGGTGGATTACTTAAAGAAGGGCGTAGAAGCCAAGATGGATGGCATGGAAGCTAAGATGAATGGCATGGATGCTAAGATGAATGGCATGGATGCCAAAATTGATGGCATGGATGATAATATGGAAGAATTGACAATAAATATGAATAAGTTGCTACAAGGAATGGTCACTAATGGAGAAAAGGTACTAAAGGAAACTCATGATGAAAACAAAAGAAATGTTAATCATGACTCCATAGACTCTAATGCTGGATCGAAGACCCACCATATTCCAAAAATCGATATGAGGAAGTTTGATGGCAAGAATCCCGCAACATGGATATTACAGATGGCGCAATTTTTCGATCTCAATAATGTGCAAAACACACAAAATGTACGTATGGAAACTTTATATTTGGAACCAAATCAGTTTTTATGGTATCAATGGCTTTGCTCTTGTAAACAATTTATCACTTGGGCAAATTTTTACGGAAGAATTGATAGCACATTATGAGGATACAAAAAGCAACACTTTTTTTAGCCGAGTGATAAGTGTCAAACAAAAGGGTTTAATAATGGAGCACATTGAGGAGTTCCAAAAATTGAACATAAGGGTAAAGGATATTCCAGAGGAGCATAGGATTGATGTGTTCATAGGGTCTTTAAAGGATAATATCCAACATGATGTTCGCCTTTGGGAACCTGATTCATTAGAGAAGGCATTCAGGTTAGCAAGAAAAATGGAAAGCAAAATTATGGCACCAGGAAGCATACCACTCACAACTATAAAGACGGAAGTGTTGTTGCCCCTAGTCTTCCACAACCTATAAGGTTGACACCACAACAATTGGAAGAAAAACGAGCAAAAGGGCTTTGTTACAGTTGTGATAGTAAATACATGCTAAAAGGGTCATAAGTGTGTGAGATGAATTATTCTACATAGATTGTGAAGAGGAAAAGAAAAGGAGCAGAAAGGTAAAGAAGAGGATATACTCTAGGAACAAAGCCTAGATAAAGAACAAATGAATCCGACCATATCTTGTAATGCATTGGCGGGAATTACCACTCCTCAAACATCAAGATAGAAGGACAAATCAAGAAGAAAAGGTAATAGTGTTGATTGATTCAGGAAGCACCCACAATTTTATTCATTGTAAGGTAGCAAAAGAATTGAATTGCTTCCTATATCCAGCACCAAAATGTCAAGTGATGATTGCAATGGAGGAACAATAAATTGCTCTGGAAAGTGCCATAATATCAAGCTATCCATGGGAGAATATGTATTGACTAGCCCAATGCTTTCCATTCCAATGGGAGGTGTTGATGTTGTACTAGGAGTCCAATGGCTACAATCCTTGGGTATAATAGCTTTTAATTTTTCA
>APFE030604261.1:57296-79240 GCA_000404065.3 Pinus taeda
TGGCATGCACAAGTCTAGTTGGCATTTGATGTTGTTCTCCGCTTTGTGGGCCTACCGGACCTCCGTGAAGGAAGCCACTGGTTTCACCCCTTTTCAGTTAGTATATGGACTGGAGGCAACCCTTCCCATTGAGTGTGAGATTCCTTCACTCAAATTAGCCTTTGAATTACTCCCCGATACTACTCCTGTAGAAGAGCGGCTTCTTTACTTGGAACGACTGGATGAGACACGTCGTCTAGCCTCCCTATCTATCGAAGCTCAAAAGAAGCGAGTGAAAATTCACTTCGATAACACGGTTAATCCCTGCTCTTTCATCGAGGGAGATCTAGTACTGCTCTACGATCAAGCTAACGATAAGCTGGGGGCAGGAAAACTCGAGCCAATGTGGCATAGGCCCTATATTGTGAAAAGAGTTTTACAAAAAGGTTCCTATGAGCTAATAGATTATGAAGGCAATCCCCTAGATAGGCCCCGCAACGGGCTGTATCTTAAGAAATATTATGCCTGAGTCCAGGCGCTCTCTCTTTTATTTTGTACATGCATATGCTTTTTAACAGTGTGTTGTGTGTGTGCGTGTTTATTTAATTTTTATCTCAATTTGTCGGCGTGATCACCTCTTATTGTGTCTTTTTCTTCTTGAACAGATGTCTGGATCACCTTACGTTGGTTTCGCTGATGGTGCTTCCCGCAGTACTCGCAATCAGTCATCTGCGACATGGGTGATCTACGATCCTCATGGTGAGTTAGTAGACATTCAAAGAGTGTGTCTGGGTTGTACAACGAACAATGTGGCTGAATATAGTGATGTAATTGAATTATTAGCTGAGGCGACTAACCTTGGAATCCGCTCATTGGTTGTAAACTTAGATTGGCAACTTGTAGTCCACCATCTCAACGGACGATATTCTGTCAGATATCATCGCATTTTAAGGTTGTATTTACGTGTTAAGTTATTGGAAAGAGATTTTGATTACATTACTTACCATCACATTCCAAGGAGACTTAATGCAGTAACCGATGCATTGGCTAACTATGTATTGGACAGGCATTTGCATAATATGTAAATCAACAAAATACAGGAAGCATAAGATACAATAGGAACACCATGTATATATATATATATATATATATATATTATATATAGTATATATATATATATATATATATAATATATATATCGTGTGGCGCACTGAGGCGCTCAAAAATAGAATGTACATGTCTGGATAGAGTCTGTGTTCCCGGTACATCTGAGACACATGTCTCTCAAAAAATATATATGAAGAAAATAAAGTCTAGAAGCCTAAGCATGGTGGTGCTCATGATAACACATCACTGCCCACACCAATCATCTCAGCAGATGGTGGACGCGAGTCGGCACCCCTACTGTATGCCTTTGGTAAGCAAGAGGAACATCTGCCAGTCTGGCATAACCAGGAATCCCTTGGGCAAGCCCCTCAAGATTGTGAATCAACTCCTCCCCCACTGCCGGTGGGTCGGCTGCGGGTTGGCCTCTTCGCGCTATAGGGGATAGCCCGTCTGGTCGCTCTAGACCCACATCTCCACATATGTATAATCATTATTAGAACAGGCATGTATCGAAAAAGACAAAAGAAATAGAAAACATCAAAACCGAGGAGTGCATACCTAGCTCCTCCTCCCATTCCTCCCCCTCTGGTAGTGGAAGGTCTGGGTCTCCCATGAAACTGGTCCTTGCATACAGCCAATCCTGGATTACGATGAACTACCGTCGGAGCCATATGAAGAACTCGGGATGCCATGACATCTCCTGGCCTCCTCCTCCCTTGGGCATCAGTGCTGCCCAGCAAGCCATTCTAAGCTCTTGTGGCAATGGATCCGTCACCACAACTCTCTAAATCTGGAATAGTGGTATTCGTTCCAGGAAGAACGATACCACGATGGAGCTGTATGCAAACTGTTTCGTCTCAGCTCGCTTGCAATTGTGAGCTGCCTTTTAATGTTAGTAGTCATCGCGGCAGCCCAGTTAAAAACGTTCGGACTGAGGCATTCAGTCGCTAGGATCAAGTGGTTCTTGCTGGCCTCATGGGGCGCTTGTACCCTAGCTGCGTGTGTGATGGTGAAGAGGATGGCTTTCAGCGTCAAATCCCGGATGGTGGTGATCAACACCTTTGGACTTTGCTGCCCGAATTGTGCTTCGGGGCACACTCGAGCTTTCACTTCACCAACCTTCTCCCCGGAAGGTCTACTACCTGTCAGGATAGGAACCGCCCCTCTCCGCGACAATCCTGTAATGAAATACACATCGGAGGCCTCGAGCTCCAAGGTCTGATTCCGCAAACGAAACACTTGGTCGTCTACGTCCCAAGCATCAATGATAAACTGCAGCAACTAAAGTTGCGCCTGCATGGATGATGTAAGGAAGAATTTCTTAAGACCGCAGTCCCTTAGGGCGTTCATGCACCCTTCGTCCTCAATGGTTGAGGCATCAATAATGTCATGTTCTCGCTCTTTCCATACTACCTCCATTTTGACCTATATCCTGCACCCACAAGGACAAAATTTCCTTCATTAGAACATTAGATAAATGCTAATCCAGAAAAAATTCATTTTGAACAGGCAAAAACATGGGAAAAATTGGGTCGCGCGGCTCCCTTGGGTTTTCTACCCCATTAGCGCGGGTTCGCGCTGGATACCCGCGCCAATGGGGCGAAGCCCTAATTTTGGAAATCCCCCTTGCTGGGGCCCAATCAGGAACTAAATGAATTAGAAATGGCATGAAAATGGAGCTAAGGGGAGCGCCTCTTACCTGGAACTGACGAGGTCACAAATGGTTGCCTGGATTGATCGCAATCACCGCTTGAAGTTTGCTTCCCAAATGGACTCTTTTCACTCTTCAAGAGGTAAAATGGTAAAAGTAATTTTAAGTTTACATTTTCACCCTATTTATAAGATTTTTAACTCAGTTTTGGTTTAAAAAGGTTATTTTTGAGTATTTTAATGTACTTTTGGTCGAAAATGGGTTTTACGTTTACTTCTTGTGCAGCGACAGGTCTCTTGTGTGGCTTCGACGGTGAAACAGTTGTATTTTATACTTTTTCGGACTTGGTAAATACACGTAAAAGTCGATCTGGAGTCATCTTTTAGCTCTTTTCTGACTCGCTAAACGTGAAAAGATTGCCGAGTTATTCCTCTTGACTAGTTAAAAGTAAATAAGAGGCAGTCGTTTTTAAACTCTTTTTCCCGACCGTATAAAGCATGAAAAGATTGTCGGACCCTTGTCATTTCAGGTTCGTTAATGGAAATGAAACGACGTGATATCAATCACTTTTTACTTTTTCGGATCGGTGTGACTACTTACGAAAAGTACTCCTCGGTCGTAATGATCGGGCGGTTCTTTCGAGCATAGTTTTATACTTTTTCGGGCTCGAGAGACACAACTCTACGAAAATGGACACCCCTGGAGTTTTCTTTTCGCTGTCTTTTCAAACTCTCTAAACTTAAATGACATCGGATTCCGTTGAAATGACGCCCTTCAAGCATATGCTATCCTCGTCAAGCTTTCCATCCAAAAATAAACGGGGTACTCGCCAGAAATGGTGGGGGAAATAAAGGAATCATAATCGTCATCATCAGCAGTATGTCGCTCTTGAACATAACACTGCTTGCATTCGTGTCTGGGTGGGGACATCTCATCTCGTTTCACATTTGCCTCCATGGGTTTGGGTTATCCTATTTGACCATTCATCTGCTCATCGTCTTATCATCATGACGCCTGATCGTTTGACCTCAAATACTGCCAAATCCGTCGTTGTGCCGCCGATATGTTCAAGAGAAGTTGGCCTCTGCAAGAATACTCAACCTCCCTCCGATATCTCACACAAAACATATTGTCTCTTTCCGTCTCGTGTCGATGATGTGGGAAACATTATGGCCCACCTTCGACGAAGGTCACTCCCTATCGACTTCAGCTCATTATTCAGGAAGGTGACCTAGAGACTCCCTTCAGGTACCTTGGAGCCTGCATGCCTCAATGGCAGGTTCTTTGTGTTCTACGCGAGGTTTTCATAATTAGCCTCCGATCGGATGATTCTACGGGTGTTCGACACCGGCTTATTCATTCACACGCCATGGATTGTACGTATAGTACCTTGAGGACCATCGTCTTTATTGGTGGCACCTCTCGCATTTGTTAACAGCTTTCATCATTGGCTGGTAATCAGACGATGTTCATGCATGTTCGACTTCGACTCCCATATTCACATGCTTGAACTTGTACTGTCTTCGGGTTGAGTTGGAGTGCAAGACCCCGGATTGTGCATGTTTTACATCCGGGTTGCATTTTGTGGTTTTTTGTAATTATTACATGACTCATCATTGATTGGCTGCGACCATACCTGAGTTCATTTATAGATCCTCATCGGATGGCTGCGTCCATGCCTGGGATCCAGTTTTATACTCTGTTACAGATGGTTGTGCCCATACCACATATATATCATGTACTTGAGATATCAATTGTACTTCTTTTCGCAGGTTCTCCGGCGGCAGTGTTTCAGTCACACATGTTCTTGTAAAGCACGTCACCCCTCTCTCTCTCGGGCCTCATGCTTTAGGTGGCATCTGTTACACAATATTTTTTCACCTTTTGTCACCGTCCCTGTTACCCCTCTCTGCCATCTTGGAGGACCCATTCCGGGACTTGTGAGAAGTGACAAGACTTGAAACCACTTGCCTTACTTACCTCTAAGCATGAGCTTCATATGCCCTTAAGATATCTCCTACTCATTGCCCCTAAAAATAGCCCTTTTTGCATTAGCGCTGGTGCCCTGTGTTATGCCCGCGCCAATGGGGAAAATCCTTATGAAAGGGCGCGCCATTGGTGCTCTGTCCCAGAGTCGCAATCGCGCCAACCATCTTGGGCAAAGTTTTCAACCACTCAAACCTCCGAAGGTTCTATCCACCTCATTCACCAAACTGATTCCAAGTTGAGTGAGGATGGTTTGGCTTTGAATCTCCTTGGATGGAAAGTTGTTTGCCACCATTCCATGGAAGTTTCCAAGTGATGAAGCCAAATCCATGATTGTGGGGGATTGACCTTATCTCTTCCTTTTCCTCTATAAAAGCTTGTTCCCATGGCTTGAGCAAGCTAGTTCTAGTTCTAATAGCTTTGACTCTTGTGGCAATACTTGTGCTGAAAGGAAGATATCAAAAGGTTGGAGTTGCAAGAAGCCTTCTTTGTATCCATAAGGCTTTCCCTAAGTAAGGAGACTTTGTCACTAAAGAGAGAGAGAGCTTGTCCCTCACCCCTTCAAGCTTTTGCAAGACTTGTGTTGCTGAGCACCCAGCCAAAGGAGGACTTGACGTGAGGATGCTGGTTGTATTCTCCTTTGTTGAATATTAATAAATAGATGACTATCATTATGGTTCCATTCTCGTTGTACTTGTAATGGTTGATGTTGAATTATATCCTTTCTGACTGATGTATAATTGCATATATTAGATTTCATGCTTGTGTTTGTGTTTGTTCTCTTTGTGTGCAGGTGTCCATTCACGTGGATAGTGGAGGATCGTGACTGGCCAAGGCAAAGGAATGCGAGCGCCATCTCTTCTACGAACTAAAGCGTTGGATCTCAAGTAGGTCTTCATTACCTACTCTTTATTTGCAATTAGGAACTTGCGTGATAGCATTGTTCGATTGTTGCTAGACCAGTTCTGGGCTAGTAGGGATCGCCTCTATCCGTAGAGGGGATTTACCTCTCCAACAAGGTTTAAAAATTCAGGTACTAGTTACATATCATATTAAATTGAAGACAAAAAATAATGGATGGAAAAACATATTGACTTGAGTACCTCACTTTCATCAACATTATCCTCTTATTCTAAGGTTTCCAACCTATATTTTGGATGGTGGAATTTGCATTTTGAACCAAATTTGTAGATAAATCAATAACACAACAAAAAGCTATATTAAACAACATCAAAATATATCAGACGTTACAAATGAAAGCTAAATTACAATAATATTAGAAGGATGTGTGCTACGAAAAAAAAATAAAAAAAAAATATGTGTTTAACTTACAAGACACTTAAGCTTGCATGGCCTCTCATGTGGGCTATCACTGCTTGTGGCAATAGATGGCACCTAGAGCCACAAAAAATATGTAAAATTACCAGTCCCATCAAAATTAATCATGTATTATAAAATGGAATAGCCTTGTCGTCAACGTTTCAAGATTGGATATAATGAATCAAAAGTTATAGAAACCTGACAATTTACTCAACAATTATTTAGATTGAAATTTACAATAAACATGTATATACCGAACAGGAATTTCATCTTATAACATTGGAAGTATTAGTTCAATATGGGGCTAGAAGAAACAATCAGAACTACAAATCTTTATGTGGGAAATAATAGATACAACAAAACAACAATAATTGTTAGGCTATTATTCTTGCTACAATCTGAATGTCAAGGGTGAAAAACCAATTGCGTAAGGATGGTAAGAGCCATACCATAAGAGATAAATACAATTAAGCCCATGATTGAGAATTTTATTTGTTAAAGGAATAAATGTTTCATAGAAACAAATTATTGCCTAGTACATCTGAAATGTGCTATATAAAGCATAAGCTTAAACACACTATTTAGGTGCATATAATCCTAATACCTTGATATAAAAAGTTAATAACATATTAACACTTGCATGTGGTAATCAATTTCCACAACACAACCCACACAGTCCACTAATAACATATCACATTAATAAGTTTTCCAAACTAGAAGAAAGATGTCTATTTACTTCACAAACACATATGTGTAATTAAGTGTTCCTATCTTTATTATTTGTGTTTTGATGTTAATCATATTGGCACGCAAAAAACAGTAACATGTACTACAATAGAATTTCGAACATATAACTATTGTGATAGCCAAGGATCTGTCAATTTTGTCAATTAAATCTAGTCCAGGTGAAACAAATTACTCCCTAATACAACTGGGATGTGTTATCTAAGCATATGATCTGACATGCTATTTAGGGGCAAATAATCCTAATGCCTTGATATAAAAAGTTACAAACATACTAACACTTGCATGCAATAAAAATTGCCACACAACCCACAATCCACTTATAATATATCACATTAATAAGTTCGCCACACTGTAAGAAAAATGTCTATTTATTTCACAAAAAGATAGACATGTAATCAAGTGTTCTTACCCTTACTATCTACATTTTAGGGCTAATTGGATTGGCACACACAAACAATCAAAAATACTACAAATAGTAACAAATACTACAAACAGTAATCTTCCTATATACAATGGACTCTTGCTAAATTGATTTTGTGATTCTAATTTTGATTTTTCATGTAGATAATAAGATAGCAAGTGATTCTTGTGGGCTTAAAATTATGAATTCATCGACCTGTATCATAGTCTCAATGCACTATATATAAAGTATTGATGGACAAATGTTGGAATGATAACTTCACACGAGATGCTACTATTTCACCCATATTACACAGCCTTAATGGATACAATCCATCTAGTGTTATATATGAATTGTTTATGGACAAATGTTGTTCCTCTTTTAATGGTATATTTGGAACTGCCACTAAGGGCTTTGTAAAATTATTGTAGCAATTTCATAACAATTCACTATTATTTGGATGCACGTCTTCCTAGGTTTTCCCTGTATAGTGACTATTGTTCAATAGGTGATGCTATGATTAAATGTAGAGCATAAGTGAATTCCTTTTTGTGCTAATTAATTGCCTCTAGTGTCACTTTGGAGATGATATTTGGTATGCATGGAATGCCTTATAGTATGCCATAATTGTATGAATGTTCTACATATTAATAGGCTACTTAATAATTAGTCTGTTGCCTTAGCCTCCTTGGAAATACGAATCATATACCTTGTAGTTGAATGCAAAAAAATTTCCACATGGAGGATGGTTCTTTCTTGTTAAATCAGTGTAGCAATTGACTTATGTATTTCCTATGCCTCCATGAGATGATTTATAATTTCAATGCATAGAATCATGCATACATGTATAGTTTATTTTTCACTATGAATAATGCCAACTTGTTTTAGTAAGATGTCATGAAATCATGGAGTTCACAAGAACGCTAGAGGTATGAGTAGCCATTAGAATGAAATACTGGTCTAATTTTCTTGGGTGGAGGTAGGCATTTGACTTTCAAGCACATCACTACCAAACCATTAAATCTCGTGAAACTCACATCTTGTTTCTCTATTTCTAGTTCATAAGGACAAGACCCATGTTAATTGCTTAGTGATGATAGCAGAGCTTCAGAAATTGTATCGCAAATGTATTAATGTTGCTGGCAAATGTTCTTAACATATCAAGTAAAGTTGCCTCAAGTATTAATTTTTAGGACACACATCCTAGTGTATCATATGTTCAACTAACATGGGGCCCCAAAGGGACCTATCCCGGTACTCATGATCTTATGCATGGTAACATGCTCATAGAAGGTCTCATTACACATTTCTCTATATAATGTGATGACAACAATTATTTCTAGACTTACTATCGTATACGAGCACTTGACACTAAAGCTTATTAAATTATATCATAATACAAATTTGAAAAATATGACTTTGAAAAGAAAGAAAATAGTTAATCTAAGGCTCATAGTAGTAAGATTCAACCATACTGGCTTGTGCAGTAATAAAATTCCACAACAGTATGAAATTCAACAAAATTTTTGTATAGTACATGTACAGTATGGTCAATCTAATTATTGAAATTATAGGCACCAAAAAGCCCATAAACCTCACAAATATTTAAAAAAGCGCTTGATGTATAAACTAAACTACAGAATTTTTAAGGAGTTTTTTATATTTTATAGTTGCCTTAAGAATCCTATAATACTAAACAGTATGGTAATAAATGGGCTTGAAACAATGCTACTACAAGCGTTTTTCGAACAACGTTATATCTTGTAAACATCTACCTTTTTCCAGGATATCAATAGGATATTAACAACAATATAATAGAACTCAGATTCAAGGATAACTCCACTAGGGTCTTGAAACATTGACATGGGAAGAACCCAGAAAAAATTAGAAAAGTTAGCAAAAGCTTATAGGACCTTGAAAAATGAACAGAACTTCATTTGTTTTTAATTCATTTTCTAATAAAAAAAAGTATCTCTATCAGCAATTAAACACCATGTTTCCCCTCTATTAGCACATTGAGCTAACTCTCACTGGAAAAATCAAAAGGTGAGCAAAAATTGTCCTCAAAAAAAACATTTTACAAAAAGGTTTGAGCCCTGTCAAAACAGTTTCTGGAAAATATTACTAATGACTCAGCCTTCTCAATAAATAGTGAGTCAGAGAGGCCTTTTAAAACAATTTTTTGACAGTAATTTCTTGTTTCGCATTACCAGACAACCTAATAAAGAACAAAAATCACAAAGGAGTAATTCACAATAAAAAACAACCAACCATAGCTAAAAAGGACATATGGTATACTTATCCAAGAAAGTTATAAAATTCAATAGCTATAAAATTGTACAAATAGAAATTGAGGGGTATAACTAACACCAACCTTGAATCACCCACATACTCACATCCCAATGCCAAATTGTAATGGCCCATGTGTCAATGTTCAACTTACTTAAACCAATTTACAAAGACAACATGCTCCAAATGGTACCAATCATGTTTTACTTTCAAGGAAATTGACCCAGAAATTACCTACAATGGCCACTTTGATCCATACCCCCAAAGCCTAGTTGACTTATTGGTGCTTAATCAAAATAAAATCAACTTATATTTACCCCTAAAAATCGATTGGATTACTCTAAAACACGATTGACGTCTTACTAGTTGATCAAAAATACATTTTAGAATCTCTCATCACCCATTATTGAAAATATGATTTGGGAGAATGACTCCATTAGCAGTCGAAAACCTAACTAACCTTAATAGTGAACACTGGATGTTAGCTACATAAATCCATGGTCCATAAGTGTCCAAGTTGAAAATTCAATAGATCATCAAGTTTGTGAATTATTTTTAACCTTCATAAATAGTTAGCTATAGATTAGAAGGGATGTTTGAATGAACTTCCAATCAAATTTGAAATAGAAAATATTAAGGAAATATAAGGTAGGAAATTAACTATGACTTTACATTATATATCAATAGTGGAAAAAGGAACCTATAGCTTTGCTTGTTTATAGACATAGTGCTAGCATATTTGTCTAAAGTTAACCAATTAGCAAATAATTGCCTCAAAAACTTCAATTACCTTGCATTGGAATAAACGTCACTGCAGTTATTTTTCCAGTACAAATCATGTTTAGTAATTTCATTTGCACTAGTCAAGGACTACTACACATTACTAAGGAGAAAATCTAAATGGTATTCCCTTCAAATCAGTTACCTATCAAGTAAAAGTGTCTAGCATTTGTATTCCTTGAATAAAACTTTTGGCCTTGACTATGATGCTTTGATTTCCAAATACATTGTTGGTGAGGCTAAGGATTTGATCTGACCTTAGTTTCATTAAATTCGCCTCAAATTAGATATATACATATTAAATTGACCACTTTATTGTAGTCTGAAATCAACCAAAGTTTGTATAAGGGAGTGAAAGTATCCTCTAATTTGGCATCTATGAGTATGAAGTATCATCTAACTTGGTATATATCAAATATGCAGAGAATAAACCACAAGTAACCAACATAGGGGCAAGAGAGCTAATAAGTAAAATTGTTCATCCAGAAAAGATATGATAATGCATATTTTTGGTTTAGATTGTCAAATGGACGACATGTGTTTGTTACACAGTCTAGAATCAAAGGAGTGGTGGAAAAAAAGTTTAAAACTACCATCCAAAGAAAAAACTCTAATACAAGGCCAACTTTGAAATGATATATTTTGTGAGCCAATTCAAGAAAACATGATAGAAAAATGAAGAGTGCATTATCCACCTATAATAGTGCAAATCATCTGATATATCATTATGTCTCTATTGCATGTATTTTAATGTTTGAATTCTTTAATAACACTCTTATATTGACATGAATGCCAAAAATCGAGATCTTAAAGAGGCTCTCATTGATTCAACTAGTTGGTAGGTTTGACAATAGTAGTAGCCCACAACATATGACACACAGATTCCATGTCATGCATATCATTACATAACCATGGAAATATAATTGGCATTAATAGAACAGAGAAAACAACATTTGCTTGTTGAGGACATGAAGAACCAAAGAAAATGGCTATTGACCCTTATAAACATCAATAACGAGAGCAAGAAATGCCAATTTATATTTAACATATTCAGAGCTTCACTCAGTATAGAACAAAATTTTGGTCTTATTACAAATCAAGGACCCCAAGATACATTCCTTGCTCTAGCCTCTGACTTGAATGGATTTAAAATAATATCAAAAACTTTAGTGAAAAATATCTTTTTCTTCCTCAATGAACAGCTGCATGAAAGCCTTGCTTAATGATTAAATGGATCACATATTCAATGGAGAGGTTCTCTACTTACACTGTCTCATTGTAAAATGAGTAAGTTGTAGAGTTTCTCTTGAAGGAAGTGCAATGAAGTCTACATTTTCATTGTGAGTCTTATAGATCACTAGTAGGACACTGAATATTGATCTCAGTGAACAAATGCATCATATCCTTGCCTAATTATTAAATGGATCATATCCTTAATGTAAAAGTTCTCTAGTTATAGTGTCGAACTATTAACGAGAATAAACTGGAGAATTTCTAAAAGATAGTCTAATGAAGTCTACATTTGCACTATGAGTCTTATACATCACTAGGAAGACACTACCCATTCAATCTTCACACTCATAAAAATAGTTGAGTCATTTTGCCTGCCTACTGGCAAGGCGGCTACATAGTAATAGCCTTGTCACGATTCTAAGGGAAGAATAATTATGCACACTAAGAGATGTGTGACCCTAAGGTTTAAGTCAACAATCTTGCCATTGTATTTTTTGGTGGTCACGTCTCTCTTGGGGAAGGTTTTGTGTTTGAAGAAAGTTCCAATCCTTGATTCATTGGTGAGAATCCACATAGAAGCCAAGACAAAACTACATTAATTGTGAGCGATGTAAGTTGGATTATTCAGATGCTTGGAAATTATTTGAATTCTCCTGCTACTAATAAGAATTGTCATTGTGTAAATTAGTTTTTGGTTTCTTTTCCTATTATATTGTATTAAGTATAAATAGATTCTTCCTTAGCACTCCACACTTCCCCATAGAATACTTCCCCGCATCCCTACCCAAATTATTTCCACACAATAAAATTTTTGCACATCAATATTCCTGCACATTCATGCCCCACCTCCTTTTGGACAACAATACTTTTTCACATTTAGGCAACGTTAATGAGTCAACATTGAGATTAATTAATGGTAAATTGTATGAGATTTGGATCTAATAGTGCCACCCCAAAATTAATGGGCAAAGAAACAAAACTAAATTGAAGTGTCGAAAATTTTTACCTCAAGGAGACTAGAAAAATACTAACAACTACAACAGGTTATCTGATTGAATGACAAGTCGAAATATTATTTAGCATGTGAAATTCAAATTATGCACTATCACAATGAAAAAAAGTATGCAGGTTCAGGTTAATTAATTTATTTCTAAAATATTTGATTCAACAAAATCAATGCAATTGGATTGATTCGCTTGTTGTACTAACAATTTCATGCCTAGCTTTACAATTTACGGAAAACAATTAAATTAAATTATTGTCGTTGTTAAAATAGTATATTAATTTTTATATTTGTGTCATTTTATTGTTGTCGATGTCAGTTAAAACATGGCCACTAGCTTTGGTGAATACATGCCATTCAGTTTTGTTTTAACAAATATAAAGTAGAGAATTCAATTTTTGGGTAGACAAGCATAAAGGCATAAGTATAATTGAGGGAAAAAATGTATGTTCAAAAAATGGAGTTTATATGTTTTAAGACTCATAATGAAGGAATTCTACTTCTTAGCTAATATAATCTGTAGGTCACAAGAGCTATTGATATTGTCAGGCAAGGGTTTATGGACTGAAATACTTGAAAAGTATGTCTTCCTTAAACCTACTATTGTGTCTATCACTAGTCGAAACATATATCAACATATTCTAATGTCTTGGTATCTCGAAGTTCTTCTAATCAATGACCTCTATATTGTTGAAAGAAACTCAATCATCTTGTTTCATAGTCTTCTAAAATATAAACACCCATAACTAGATCCATGAAAAACCTATAATTTGCTAATTCTGTTGAAAATAATGAAAGTGGAGAAAGTTAGGATAGGGCATGAGGTTTAAATAAAGTAGAAGCAGTCGGAATTTGGAATGGACTAGAAAAATTTGGAGTGTGAATATTATATAACGTACTCTAGCTGTGCTCTTGAAAATTTATAATTAATTATAATATTTTTTAAATATTATCTAGAGTTCGAGATCAACAAAGTTCAAGCAATATATTGTAGAGTTGGTGGGTCGTATAGTTAGAATATAGGTACACCATGTGGGGTGGTAGGAGGAATTCTACTTCTCAGCTAATCTAATCTGTAGGTCACAAGAGCTATTGATATTGTCAGGCAAGGGTTTATGGACTGAAATACTTGAAAAGTATGTCTTCCTTAAACCTACTATTGTGTATATCACTAGTCGAAACATATATCAACATATTCTAATATCTTGGCATCTCGAAGTTCTTCTCATCAATGACCTCTATATTGTTGAAAGAAACTCAGTCATCTTGTTTCATAGTCTTCTAAAATATAAACACCCATAACTAGATCCATGAAAAACTTATAATTTGCTAATTCTATTGAAAATAATGAAAGTGGAGAAAGTTAGGATATGTCATGAGGTTTAAATAAATTAGAAGCAGTCGGAATTTGGAATGGACTAGAAAAATTTGGAGTGTGAATATTATATAACGTACTCTAGTTGTGCTCTTGAAAATTTATAATTAATTATAATATTTTTAAAATATTATCCAGAGTTCGAGATCAACAAAGTTCAAGCAATATATTGTAGAGTTAGTGGGTCATATAGTTACAATATAGGTACACCATGTGGGGTGTTAGGATTCGTTTCATGTGAAAACCCTCAATGATAATTTTAAATAGGATGGGGTTCAACACGACAAGATAGCTAATTTATTTTTGGCCATACTGACTCATATTGTTCTAGGATGGTTCATCCTCCAACCAAACTATCCTTTGCATCTCTCATCTCAGCAAAAACTATCTTCTACACCAAGACCTATCTGTTAGAAATTATAATCTTCCCCATATTACAGTTGGTTAAATTTAGGAGAGTCAAGTTAAGAGTTAAGTCATATTTTGGGAAAATTAGAATTTAGAGTGTATGTGCATGTAAAGTTAATTTAGGCTAGTGACTAGGTGAAAATGTTTAAATATCCTTCTGAGTTTATTATTATAATCAAGTTTTTTTGTGATCAATAGAAGGGTTGAACTCATGTAGTTTTGTATGTTAAGTTAATATTGTGCATCTACCACACTTTTAGATTGCAAGGCTTCACTGATAAAGTGTGGAAGTCATTTTTCTAGTTTCTTATGTTTGTTTACAATGGTGTGGACATTCGCAGTGTCCTTCAATATGGTTGGATTTTTAGTGATATTAGGTCATCCTGTTTAAGCACCATAGGTTTCTTAGGTATCTCAAAAAGTGGTCAAAATGAAAAGAGATGTCTTTAGTGTGACTTTTTGGAAACTTTTCCTATGGGTTTTTCCAGTCTAATTTCTCTAAAATCCGACAGAAATTTATTGAAATCACAAGTTTGATGGGTAACTCCTGCACAACCCAAATGCCCTAAGGGTTTTTTAGGGTTTTGAATCCATATATATAGTCAAAAAACCATTTTAAGTAACACAAACCAACATTTCACCTCAATTTTTTCTGCCATATTTTGACACTGGAAAGTCCAAAAAGTCACACTAAAAACAACTTGATAATGAACAATTAATACCAATTATGTTTGTTTGAATGGACCTGACACCTCCCCTCCCATCCAATAGACAAGACAATTGTTTGGTCAATTTAGTATTCCTAAATTGATATCATTAATTGTCAACCCGGGGCTCGTAAGCTGATGAAGTGAAGGTGTACTATATGTACTTAAGCAACCTCTTAAAGCTTTTTGTCATTTGGGGGGTGTTGTTTGTGATTAATTTATCTTCCTAAGATGGAGTGATGTATTTATAAACAAATGAGTGATGGTGTGTGTGGAGTGAATTCTAGATGAGTGAGGGTGTGTGATTAGTGGTTTCTAACTTCTTGCTGAAAAGGAAAGCTTGAAGGAAATAAACGAATTAAAATGAACTGAAAGCAAAGAACCACTTTCTAATGGTATTAGACACCATTCATGCTGCTGCAAATAAAAAGTAAGAAAATCACTTAAAAGACCAATGATAATGTTTATCTCTTCCTAACTCTCTGCCTCTAACACATAGTACTGTGTAAGACACGATTAAGAAGTAGCTAAAGGTAAGTCTAAGAAATGATAAGAATGAGAAAAATCTACTTTAAAGACTAGTGATAATATTTTGCTCTTTCTAACTCTCTGCCTCTATCACATAGTACTGTGTAAAGCACGATTAGAAAGTAGCTAAGGATTAGTCTAGAAAGCACCCAAAGCCAGCTGCAAGTGATTAGTATTCTGATCTCTGAAAGATAAGCAATTTATAGTAAGAGACCATTCATATGTTAGCAGACAGATTTGAGAAATAAAACTAAAAATTAGCTATGGAAATAAAGTAAAAGGCAGCAACTTTGAATCTGTCAACTGAAACTACCACTAGATACAAAGCAAACACATAAACACACAAATAATCTCGGGTCAAAAACCTGCAAAAGAGAAATGCTGATCAGCTTAAAAGAAAGGATTCAAAATGAATTAAAATGAAGTGAATTATGCTGTACATAGATCAAAAAAAGAAAATGATGAACATGAAAATACTATACAAGGCTAATATGAACAGGGGCCCTCCATTCACATAACCCAAAGAAGACTCAAAGTGTTGAAAGCTCCAAAACAGCACTGCTTCTATTACTCCATGTGCAAAAATTCACAGTTAAGAGTGCTAGAACAACACTATAAAAACAGAGTCTTGGGAATGCTCAAAAATTACAACAAGTTCATAAAAATACAGCAAGTAAAAGTTAACATAAGCGTACGCAGACGCAAGTATTTATAGGCATCTGAAGGATAGCCTATGCGTGCTGCTAAAACTGAAAATAAACAAATTGTCATGCATAATTAAAACTGCAATAACACGTCATGAGCCTACGTGGGTGAGCTGGAGGTCCTGGTCGTCATGGGCATTGAATCCAGAGTTGGATTATGTCCCCCCACATCCTGCGAAACACGGGCAAGTCACCGTTTGAGCTGACGTGACCCAACAGCTTACGCATCACCGTTAAGCTGCCTTCGTTGACCGGATCTTGCCCCTATTTGACCAGAGGTTTAGATGACGTGGATGATTGAACAAATGGCACATGAACCTCGAGCACCTTGATACCTAAGTACCCATGTGGCTCTTTTAGCAAAATGGCACGTGGAACCTTGAGAACAACAAAAAGGCTGTGGAATCTCCAGATGGCTGCGGAATCATCAGATAGCTGCGAAATCGGCAGAGAGCTGCGGAATGCCTATAAATATGTCAAAATCTAAACAAAACAGTCACACATTAGCAAAGCTCACTTGATCATGCTTAATGACATCTAATGTAATGATCTGGGTGGTTTTACATGGAAAATGAGGTGAAAGAGACAGATAAATGATGAAAAACAGCAGGTAATAGTGGATGATGAGGTGTAGGTTAGAGGCTCTACAACAACCCAATGGTACTTTATTATGGTTTGATACACGCTGATATAGAAAATACCCTGCAGCCATCTGCTAATGGATTTTCAGTTTGTCCTACTTTACGCGATACCTTTACAGCCAGTGTGTTTCATACAATGCATGCCACAAATGAAAGATGCGTCATCATGACCCTAACCTTATTTATGTTGTTGGGTCAACTGAAAGGAAATACTTATCTGATTATGTCAGTCATCGTAAGAATGTTTGGTCATCCATGCAGTGTTAGTCTCATTTCCAAAACTAAAATAGCTCAACATCCACTGATTTTACTGACTTTTTAGAAACTTTGCCTCTTTCAGATAGACACCATTAGTTGTTTTTGCCTTGCACCTGGTAAAATCACATTTCTAGGAAGATAAATTTCCTTGTTATGTGGTGGGATCCAGTATTGCAGCAATAATGCTCCAACTCCTGGGACTCCCTTCCTTACTTTATATCAACCCAGTAGTTCGTAACAAGCTTGGAAGCGATAGTGCTATATGCACAAGTACTAGCTCTTGCCGCAGCTGTCACTAGCAAACCCTAATTTTACCAGCTAGCCTGACTGATGCGAAAAAGAGGATGCAAACTACTAAAAGAGATGCCATTACTTCTAGGGAGGTAAAATACATGTGTCTAAACTACTTCTATCTGAAGAAAACATATTTTTTATTTTTTATTTTTGATTAAGTTGTCAGATTTATCATGCATGTGCTTCCACTGTTTTTGACTATGCAGAGGTGGATCGGTGAGAGAAATTACTTGTAGGAGGTTGGGAAGGTTTAGAGAGGGCCTAAGGGGTCCCTAGCACCCTTCCTGATGTTTTCACAAAGTTTGGCTTTCAAGAAACCGCTTTCGTTAGCTTCTATAGGAAGTCTGCAGGGGTTCTACAGGATGTTCTGGAATTTCTACAAGATGTTCAGAAAGGGGATTTTGGATAATTGATGGAGGGAAAAAGGTGGAGGAATGAGTATGGAGGTGATATAGGAGTATAAGGAGGTTCAAGACTTGGTGGATGGAGTTGAGGAGTGGCGCAGATGGCTAGATTTGTTCAAGGAGGGATGAAACGATGTTGCAAAAAAAGATGAGAATCATGGCAAAGTAAGCGAATGAGGCAAATGTAAGGTAAGGGTTCTAAGTGGAGGATGGAGTAGGTGGAGTTGATCGAGTATGAGTAGATACAGATGGATAACAGGTGCTCTGCAAGTTGTTTTTCAAACTGGACAACCAAACACTTGGAAAATCAAAGAACTAGTTACGTTAGTCTATTCTGACCTAGATAAAAGAGAAATGGAACAGAAGTTTAATTGCAATGGAATCAGTTGAAATAACTATGCAACTAAGCAATCATAACCCTAAGTGTGCAATCAAAACTGATATCAAGTTCGGCAACAGGAATCCAACACTACTATTTCCATGGTGAAGCAAAGATAGTGTTTTTGTTGGCAGCAATGTCACCTTTGTCCCAACTCACGATCCCACTGAGTGAGAGGTGAGATCAGAGGTGCTTGATGGCCTTTTTCTAGAGATCTCCCTTGTTACTAATATATCAATTAAATATGAACATAAAAATCCTATCTAATCATCAACCATGACCTATATAACCAACAAGATGTTGATCTACTTAAAAGAAATTAATTTGCAAAGACATAAAAACAAATAACAGTACATGAAGGAAGCCTTGGAACTTCGTTTGGGCCCAACCCCAAGAGCTGCAGGCTCCTAAAGAAACTAAGAACTGGTGCCAAACAAAGTTGCTTTCCATTACTCAAAAATAGCCATGTTCATAAGAAAGTTATACAACAACAGCTACGAAAATGAGTTGAGAAAATAGCAGCACCCTAGTGCAAAATAACAACAATCCAAAAAGTAAACTACAAAGGCTGAAAGCCTTCCTATTTATGCCTACGAGGGGCCTCAATAGCCCTCCTTAACTCAAGGGGCTCGGCTGCTCCAACTGCCAGTAAACAGTCACTTTTCACCAAGCGGCTCAGCTACCTTTAGGATTCATTTTGGTGGCCTGCTGAGCTCCGAGTTGAGGGTGGAGATTTCAAGGAAGGGACATTTAATTCAAGAGACATCCTCCCTACGAATCCTCACCCTTGTTCCTTCATGCTTGGCTATCATCTAGCTCATAGTTAATTGGCTTTGTTCCAAAATTTGTCCAAAAACCTGAAATAACCACGTATTAGCCTTCTTGGTAAAGTGACCACCCTCATTCGTTCAATTAACATAAACAAGCTCAAAAAACATGCATAAACTATAAAAATGGTGGATTGATCAAGAATAATTAGAGAAAATGAGCCCAATAAGTTACCCAATTCCAGGGCTCATCATCACCCCCCTGCTAAATGGGTTGCTCGTCCTCAAGAAACTAATCCAACTCATCATCCTTGATAGCCTTGACCGCCTCCCTCACATCCTAGGCCTCTGAAGTGATATCTTCTTCACGGTCATGAAATCCTTCTTTGCTTTCCACTTCTTCCCACTGCCTGTGTTCCTCCTCTTCCTTGACTCCCTCTAACAACCCCAAAAGCAAGGGAGGACTGAATTTTAGGCCGATCCAGTTGGCATGAAGATTCTGCATGGATTGTTTGTAGACAGGTACTCTCGCCAAGGCCTCTGTCATCCTTGTTGGGGTGTGGTATTCTCTAATTTTTAGGCTGTGGGGAAGTGTGTTCCACCTCCGGGTGCACGCATGAACACAATCATTCCCCAACAGCCTCTCCATGTCCTCAAAATGGGCTATGGCTTGGGCTTGACGGTCAATGTAATCTAGTAGGGCCCGGGAATTATTTGCCAAGTGTTGGTGGCCATGTATCAGTGCTGAGGGGTCCTCTGGCTCTGATCTTATCATTAGTGGTTCCTTCAATTCCTTGTCCATAACATTTCAGACCTCTGCTGCTATCTTTTCTTCATGACTTAGCCAAGAGGCCATGGCCATAAGTTGCACGTCTCCTAGCGCACCGTTGGGGTCCCATGAATTCATGTTGGGAAGGGCCAAGTTGTGTAGGTAAAACTCTGATAGTTTGGCCTTGTCATCTGATGAACTATTGTGACATAAAGCCATGAATTGCTGGTAGTTTTGAAATGGAGTAATGCCCCTTTGGGCCAAAGTGTTAATCTGGAACTGCAACCATTACTCCTTGAGGTATAAGGTATGATTTGGCAAGTTTTCTACACTGTATTGCCTCCTCTACCCAGCTAGCCATGCAGGCCAGTTGGGCCTCCTTTTCTTGCACCTGTTGCCTTAGAGACTGTATCTCTTGTGTTGCTTGCAATTCCTTTTCCTGTAGCTGTCTAGTCAGTGCCTCTATGTCATCTTGCAACCCATCCCTCTTCTACTATTCATCAGCGGTTTCTCTATCTGTTATGGGCTTGTCATGTTGCTGCTATTCTCCCAAGGTGTGTGGCCTATCCTCCATAACGTGTCCCCATAATTGTAGCTGCTGTTTGAGTAGCTCATTTTCTTCCTGTAGCTTGCCCCGTTGGCTTCTTGTTACATGTCGTACCAAAGCCATTTCTTTCCTTGACTCTCTGAGTTGTTCCTCCAAGGGACCTATATCTGCCACACTCTTGGACTTGGCAATTTTCATCCAAGTGTGGGTTCTCACTCTCTCTTCCTCCAGTGCAAAGAAGAGCAGCACTGCAAATTTTTGGGGGATTATCCTTCCCGCCTTGAGCAAGTTATAGTAAGAGCCCAGGTTGGGCTGGGGGTTTGGTTCCGCAATTTTCTCAGTCTTTTCCTCCTCCTAGGATAATGTAGTTGCCTTCTCTTCCAACTCTTTGGTCTCCTTTAGTCTAGCCAACATATCCTATAGAATTGTCTCAACATCCTGTAGAGAGGTCTTTGTGTCCAACATTTTAACCTTTTCCTTCCAAGTGGACATCTTTGGGCTTCCCCATTCATAGATGATGGATGCCTCTGGAGGAGACCTTTCCTACTGTTTAATTGGGGTGTCCACAATCGTAATTGGTTCTTTTGACTGTGATTGGGCTCTGCCAGCTTTTATGCACATGCTTCTTCTTGCCTTAAAATACATAGAAGGCTCCCTTTTTCTCTTCCCTTTTTTCTCTGGGGTTGTGCTTAAGGCAGCTAGCATTGTTGTTGCCTCCCTGGCCAAGATCTCGGGTGATTTCTCCTTTTCTGCTCTGCTTCCATACTTCCTGTAGAAAGTCCTGTGTCGACTGTTTTCAGGCTTCCTGTAGAAATTGTTTTCAGACTTCCTGTAGAAACTGTTTTGGGACTTCTTGTAGAAACTGTTTTGGCCTGTTTGGCTGTATGTGTCTTTCCTTTTAGCTCTTGTTTGGTTGCCTTGGTTGTGATCTCATTTAATTTGGCTTTTCCAATCCTCTCTTCTCTACTTTGCAATCATTTCTCCCTGGGTGTTTTGTAGGTTTTAACCCCGTACAGAAATTACCTGCATACGAATTCTAAATCACAGAAAAATAAACAATGCAAGAGCATAACACATAAAACACATATACACAGAGATTTCCCACTGGATCCCAAATCTAGGACTACCAACTTGATTTTTCATTATATTCCTTTCAATGTTACAATACATATTTATACATGCCGAAGCATCCAATACCATGGATCAAAAAACCATCGCATCCAAAACCATGGATCGAAAACCATAGGTAGGTTCGCCCCCCTGTGACCCCCCCACTACGCAATCAGCGCAACGAAGGGGTGGCTCCACCCCCCTCTAACCCTTCGGTTCACTACGTAGGTTAGTCATGGAAAGAATATAGCACAACCCAACAATCTCCCACTTCTTGTTTTCTTTCCACAGGGTGCCACAGGAGAGCTTAGTCATTTTTCCAGCCCTGAAACGCCCATTGTTTCTCTACACAAAGAGAACTTCTCAGAGCTCATATATTTTTTCAATGCATCTGCAGTATTCTTCAAATTGTCCACCTTTAGCAGCAACACCTTTTTGTCTTCTATCATATCCCTCACAAAGTGATATTGAACATCAATGTGCTTTGTCTTTGAATGATAAGCAGGGTTCTTTGCCAAGAAAATTGCACTTTGGATGTCACAGTCTATCCTTATAGCT
>APFE030604266.1:0-30021 GCA_000404065.3 Pinus taeda
AACATTCAAGTCTAAATGGAAGTTGAGATTTCCATGGGCTTATGTTGTAAAAGATTTTAATGGTGTTGAAAGGATAAAATGTTCATGGTGTGTAAAATTTAAAAAACTCCATTTGCTAAAGATGGAAGCACAACCCTTCAAGTTAGTGCTTTAAACATCCATGCAACATCAAAGGCTCATAAATTTTCTTTGCAACTTGTAGAGGGAGAAAGTAAATGGAGTACTCTTCCAATTACAAAACATGTAGAACTAATGGTTGATGCTCAGAAAGAGAGAATTATATCAGTTATTGAGAACATGTATTTTGTTGCAATACATGATTTACCTTTGGAAGTATATAAGCTAATTTGTGACTTGAATAGTTATAAAAACACTCCTTACATGCCTCTAACAGATGAATACTCATCATATACAAATACAACATCTGGAAAAGACTTTCTAGAAGCTGCTAAGGAGGTTTTCGAGTTCAGTGTTTATTACCATCATTGTCTTACTCTATCGAGCACTTGAATGAACCATTTTGGTAAGTGAATTTTTTCAGTTTTATACCATTTGTCTTTTGTAAAGGAAAGAATAACCATATTTTTCAAGTTGTAATGTGAAGTTTTTCTAACACATATTGAATGTAATCATTGTAGGATATTGCACAAGATATGTTAAGCTGGAGGACCACCAATGTCAAAGTTTTATAACTGAAAGAAAAAGCTATCTTAGATCAATTTTGCAGCCAAGTACAGGGACTGTAGTTCCAATAATTTCAGATGTGCAAATATTGGAAGTCTCAGCTTTCCAAAAGAGTTTTAATAGACAATAGAATAGTGATTTGGTCAAATTTGAAGTTTATAAGCTAGAATTACAGTGATACTTCATATATAAGCTAGAATTTATTTTTAATTTTATAAATGAGACCTTCCATATATTTTTAATATAAGTATTTTTGTTTCTTCGTATTTTTATTTTTATCTCAATTTCATTAAGATGTAATTATGTATATATGTTTATTTTTTGTACTCATATGCAGTTTCCCAACTATGATTTTGTCCCTATAGTTGGTTCAATTGTGGCTGAGTTCAAGGCCTATGCAATATGATCTTGTGTGGTTACATTTCTCAATCACACGTGTAAGAAGAGTAATTCATTTACTAATGCAGCCTTTGATATAGTAGTATCTTTTTGTTTGTGAAAAAATAAAAAGAAATTTGAAAATAATTTACTATTGTCAATTGAATTACTTTTTTTTTTTATGCTTTTCATTATAGAAGTGTGACCTAGATGTGTGCTCTTCTAAATGAAATTAAGACGTGCCCTTCAAATTTGATGACTGATGGAGAGCCGCTTTCCAACTGATATATTTGAGCCGCCTGTGGCGTTGCTGCGCCGTCAGAAAGTCGAATGCGAGACGAACCTCACCGCCCGAAGTCAAACCATGAAATCTTCAGCAGATCTGTCATTGGCCATGACGTCAAGGGGTCGAAGTGCATGGAGCAGGAAAATTATTTGTAAATATATTTTCATGCATAACAAAGCGCACCGCCAACTGCAAGTGGTTAAGTGCGGATGGAATTCCCAGGGAAAAAGGAGATCACTGTCTGCCAAAGCCAGACTCTACAAGCCGAACGCTGCTTGCAATAATTCTAGCAGACAGTTGACTAGAGCAAACCCCGGCCTGCGGGTGATCACAGGCATACGGTCACCTGGTAATTGCGATGAAGAAGCAGGAGGCGCCGTCGCTTCTCGTATGCAGATCCTCAGGAGGCTCGTGCCGGGAAGCCGCAGACTGGGCACGGCCGTTTTTCTAAAAGAAGCTGCGGAGTACATCTTCGCGCTTAAAATGCAGGTTCAGGCCATGCAGGCATTGGCCGACTACTATTCAAATTCGAAAGCTCATGCGGCGGGCCATGCCTCGTTAGAAGGCCGCGAGATCGAATCTCTGCTGCTCAATCAGAGGTGACGGGCGTATTACACGCATCAGCTGGTGGTATAATGTGTATTTGTCGAAGTATGAACTCAGACTTAGAATTTGGTTTTAATTAATTCTTCAAGAAGTGATTTCAATTTTAGAATATTTTCGAGATGTGTAATTCACTAAGTTCAGTATACTATCGGGAAATTTTATAACTGTAGGAAAGGGTGGGGATAATTTTAGTGTTATTAACGATCACGAAGACAACTAGATTGCAGAGCCAAAATATTCTGTAGCATGTCGCCAGTCACATCGTAATCGTCCACCATGCACAAGTGTATTCGATTGAAGAGTATATTTGGCAGTATCCTTGCCCAAGGCTATTGGGCATTTAGATTTTTCATTTTTTAAAGTTTGATGAGTTTTCCTTAGATCCTCAAATGCATAGTTAATTTATATGTGCCCATAAAATGTATATTTTTAGTTTAATTTGATCACAATGTTAAATAAAGGCTATTTAGCCAAATATATGAATATATTTTTATAATCTTTGCAATATATATGAACATATCGTTATTTTTATCTTTGTTAATTTGAGAAAATCTTATTGGCTAATATGAGAGAATCATATTGGCTAATCTGAGAGAATCAATAGAGTGAAAAAATAGGTAAGTTTGATTTGAGGTAGAAGGTGCTAATTTAGCTGAAAATATACAATTTTGTGTCACTGTTTTGGTTTAGGTAGATTTATATATTATTAGATATAGAAATAACAATTCTGTATAATTGACATTAACAAATGTTTCAAGTTGTACATTAAAGAGAGAAAATTGTCTATACCAGAGCAATAAGCTTAAAACAAAGTAAAATTTTCTAATATTAAATTTTAGAGAGTCTAATTTTTCCAGACGGTGGAATTTGAAAATCAAATTCAAATTCAAACTCAAACTCGAACTTAGCAAATATGGTATAAAATGATTCCTTAAATAAATCTGTTTAATTATTGATTCATTCCGTTTATCCAATTTTCAAAATCTACCCTCTGAATTTCGATCCAGCATATATATTTAATCATCACTCTCCTTTTTAATTCCTTTTATTAACCCCATATTAATTTTCTATATTAATTCTCCTTGGACCTCTTTGTATTTCCTGTCTTCCATCAAGGTAACAAACAGTCGATGTGATTTCCCATTCTGCTTTCTCCTGTGTAGGCAACTGTCGTTAATATGAAGCGCAGCTTTTGGATTTTTCTTTGGTTCGATTTTCAGTCGAAATTCAATTTTTTTCGGCTATTTTTAGTGGAAAAATAAATACATTATGATACGAATTATGTGCGAGCTGTTCTTCAGTTACAGCCTGTGTCTAGGCTCAAAACTGTTACGGCGTCTACTGTTTCGATGAAGTGAGTGTTAGGCCGTCATTATTATGGCCACTATTTACGTACATAATAGAAACAGTTTTGTAGCTGACCTGATGCTCTAGCACCAGTGGCATGTTGTTGTGCTTGACTCGTTGACGAGATTAAATAAACAATAATTTTTCATTTTGATAGACTAAAAAGCTACAGTGGCATAAAAAAAAAGTGGAATTAATTATGGGATTAAGCAGGTAGATTAGGTAACTAATTTCTAAAACTTTAATTTATTTATCAATAATTTGAGTTATATTATTAATGATTAGGTATTATATAATAAAATTTTAAAATTATTTACTTATAATAATTATTAATATAGTCATATTAATTTAAGTTCAAGTGATTAATCGCAACAAAGGGAGGAGAGGAGCGCTTCTAGGGAAAGCATAGAACGAGGATTTGGAACAACATGGGATTGTTGGTTACCATGGAAGGGAGACGAGGGGGGGGTTCTACTCCCTCCTACAGCCACATAGTGGTGAACAGAAACAAGGAAGCAAGCTCAAATCGCTTCAAAAAGCCAATGGAGGCAGAAACAAAGAGGATCAACACAAATAAGCCGGAAAAAAAAAGTTCTCATGAGCAGGAAAAGAATCATGAGGAGGTAAGAGGAGAGAAGAAAACAGAAAGCACAAGTCAGAAAGTTGAGAACAAGAGTGTGACAGGACTCTACAAACCTAGGTCAGCCATTAAACCCCGGGTTGTTTTAAATAATCTGGCACTACATGAGCACACATAGTCATATGTAAGTTTATGGGGATATGACCAATGAAGAAGGCGTTGTAGGTGTGGATAAGAAACCAATGGAAACCTAAGGGGGAAATAACCCTCCACCTTGGGTCCAAGGGTGTCTTCACAGTGGTATTCACAAACCTAGAAGACAAAGACAAAGTGTTCGAAGGAGGACCATACTTCTATGTGGCGGCTAGCCTCTACATGCGACCTTGGGTGATGAATTTTGTCCCGGAATGAGAAACATTCACATCAGTACTGGTATGGATTCAACTCTACTTCCTACCTTTAGATTACTGGCTGCCTGAATCCTTAAAGGCCATAGGCAATAAATTAGATCATTTTTTTTTAATTTCAGAGGAGACTCTGCGAGGAAAATACACCTCCTTTGTGCGCATATGTCTAGAAATGGATCTATCATGAGCACTTCCGGATGAAATTATTCTAGAAGTTTATGATGAAGAATGGGTGCAGGCGGTGGACTATGAACATTTCCCATTCAGATGCCGCAAATGTCATGAGCATGGGCACCTCATCAGAGATTGCCCTTTAAACAAACTGGAGGACAATATGAAAACCAACAAAAGCAAAGACCCCGAAGGATTTACCAAGATGGGAGGCAAAGGGAAAGGAGAAAAAAAGTACCAAAGGAAAACTAGCGAGGATAAACAACCAAGTCATAATAGTTTCAAGATTCTAGAAGAAGAAGATGAGAACAATGAGATGAACCAAGCATTGAAGGATAATCCTGTAGAGAAGGAAAAAGATGCCAGCATGGAGGATGTACCTGAGAACAACAAACTAAAGGAAAATCTCTAAATATCATGGAACATGGCAGGGGCCATGAGATGACCCAAAGTGAAGTGGGGATAGAGGACCATGAACTACAGGAGATTCTTGAGAGGGAGAACCTTGATCTATATATGTTCTTGGAGTAGGGAACCACCAAAGGGGTTGATTCTCTGCCACAAGAGGAGTTTGACAGAGTACAACAACTCTTCCTCTAGATATCTCAAGCAAAGGGTTCTGGGATCAAAAGAAACCATGACAACTAGGAAAATAGAGGGGTTAAAACTATGGAGGCAACATTAGGACACACTTCCAAGAAACCAGGCAGGAAAAGAGGAAGGAAGAGACAGAATGAGCTGCTCACAGAGTGTGGGACACTCATGATTAACTCAGGTAAGATGAAATATCTTACTAGTTACTCATTTACAAATCTGTCATAATGAAGATCACAACCTGGAACATTAGGGGTCTAGGAAGCAAAAGGAAACAAAGAAATCTTAGCAATAGAATAAAAGTAGAAAAACCAGACATGGTGTTTATCTAGGAGACAAAATGTTCAATAGACAAAATCAAAGAGATTCATAGCAAATGGCTCATTAAGTATGATTATCTAGAAGTTAAATTAGACAACATGACAAGAGGGATTCTCACTCTCTGGAATCCCCAGAAACTTGGAATCCTGGATGTTGAGGCATCTAGGAAATACCTTTCAATGGTGATCCAACCATTCGGTGATAAGGAAACATATATGATCACAAATGTCTATGGTCCTCAAAAACTAGAAAACAAACTCAGGCTTCTCGCCCTACTGGAGGAGTTGAGAGGGGGACATCTAATTATACCCTGGATTTTGGGAGGGGATTTTAATATGATTAGATCTCTTACAAAAAAAAGGCAGAACTAGAATGTTAGGTAGAGACTCCATTGCCTTCCAAAACTTCCTTATCAACATGAGGCTAGTGTTACGGAGACAATAAATGGTACATTCACATGGAACAATAAGAGGGGAGGGGTTTCTCAAGTTGCCTCTAAACTAGATAGATTTATAATCTCGGATGACCTCTTTCTCACAAGCCCTAACTTGACTACATCAATCCTTCCTTTCAGAGGCTCAGATCACTAGCCTATCCAACTTGAAGCTTCTTTTACAGGTACTCTAAGGAATAGACCTTTCAGGTTTGAAAATGTCCTGCTCACTCACCCCGACTTCATTAGTAATATTAGTAAATGGTGGATGGAAGATTTGCCCGTTCAAGGCACTAAGATGTTTCTCCTACAACAGAGACTAAAACATATCAAACTCAGGCTTAAGGAATGGAACAAAAAGGAGATTGGCAATATTTTCAAAGCTAAAAGAGAGGTTGAACAAAAACTACAAGGAGTCAATTAGATCCTTATCACAAATGGCTTTATCGAGGAAAGAATAAAGAAAGCTGACACTCTACAACAAGAATGGGATGAAAGATGCCAACAAGAGGAGATCTTCTGGAGGCAATAATCGAGAGTGCAATGGCTTAAAGAAGGGGACCAAAACACCAAGTTTTTTCACAAGTTAACCATGGATCATAGGGCACATAACAGGATTTCGAAACTTAAAGATACTCAAGGGAAAAACCTCCACACCCACAAAGAAATGGAATGTACTCTATTACGACATTTCCAAAGCATTGCAGAGGAGCCGCTTATAGACAAATCAAAATTTATCAACAAACTCACAAAGTATATTCCAAAGCTTGTAACCAGGGAAGATAATTTAAATCTTAACAAGCTAGTGAGAGAAGAGGAAGTTTCTTAAGTTATTAAAGAAATGCAAAATGGGAAAGCTCCACGACCGGATGGGTTCAATGTTGACTTCTTGAAAGCATGTTGGGAAATAGTCAAACAAGATATCGTTGAAGTTGTGGAGGACGCGAGAATATCCAAAACCATCTTGAGGGCGCTTAATACTTCTTTCATAGCTTTGATTCCAAAGGAGGAAGAAGCTATGGCACCAGACAGATTTAGACCCATAGCTTTTTGCAATGTGGTGTACAAAATTATTTCGAATGTAATTGCAAATAGACTCAAGCCCCTACTACCAATGCTTGTGTCTGAGGAGCAAACTAGTTATGTGGAAGGAAGGCAGATTCTAAACAACATAATTCAAGCTCACGAGGTGGTTCATTCTCTGAAGAACAATAAGAAAGTGGGGATGATCATACAGCTTGACCTAGCTAAAACTTATGACAAGCTTAACTAGTCGTACATAACGGAAGTGCTAATAGCATATGGCTTTGACCACAACTAGATAAGATGGATAATGGCCTTGGTTACTACAACCGATTTTTCAATCCTGCTTAATGGCTCTCCATCCAGAACCTTTAGGCCTTCGAGAGGCCTCCGACAAGGAGATCTGCTCTCCTCCTTCCTCTTTATTCTCATGATGGAAGGATTATGCAAATCCATTAAAGCTGCCAACGTAGAAGGACGAATCCAACGTCTCAAACTCACCCTGAATGGTGATGCATGGACTCACCAACAACTTGTGGATGACACTATGCTGTAGGGTAGACCCACGATGAAGGAAGCTAAAGCATTCAAACAAATACTGAACAACTGTGCTATCGTAGCTGGTACAGAGGTAAGCCTCTCCAAATCAAAAATTTTCTTTTTTAATACTGACATTGCTGTTCAAAGAAACCTCTCCAGAATTCTTGACTTTCAAAGAGATCAGCTACCATGCAAATATCTAGGAATACCTCTCATGGATAAACCTCTTAGTAAGGAAGTTTGGGAGCTAATGACTAATAGACTGCAGGATAAAATTAGGAAATGGACAAGTAGGTCTTTGAATTTAGCTAGACGACTAGTGCTTACAAAGGCTGTCTTACAAACTATTCCCACCTTCATGTTTTTAGCTCTTCCTACTCCGAAGGGAGTTTTGCAACTCAACAAAAACATTCAAAGAGATTTTCTTTGGGGCAAAGGGGAAGAGAAAAATAAATGAGCTTTGGTAGCTTGGGAAAAGCTATGTAAACCTAAGAACCATGGGGGCTTGGGACTTCATGACCCTAAAACCCTTAACAAAGTCTTGGGGGCAAAACTTTGGTGGAGATGGCTAAAGGAGTCGGCAACCCCATGGGCCAAGCTCTGGAAACAAAAGTATGCAAACAATTGGCAAGAAAGGGATCACATTCGGATCTTTGGGAACATCAGAAGCTCCCACATTTGGAACAGTGCTTGGGAGAATAGAGCCATAGTTTAGAATCATAGTTCTGGGAGATCAGAGATGGTAACCTAGCATGGTTTTGGGAGGATAACTAGCAATAGGAACCTAACTTGTGTAGAGAAGAATTAGCCAATCTTATAAACTTTTCGGGTCCATAAGATAGGTTAAATAGTGGGCTTGTAGGATGGATCGCATTGGTAAGCCCCCATCCTATGGATTTTAGGCAGAGAAAATATTTGATGATTAATTCGGCTTTCAGACCCAAAATTGTTTTAGTGAAGTGGCTTTTATTCTTTTTCAGTCTGCTAGAAAGGTTAAAGTACAAGTGAGGTTTAGGCCCAAAATCAATCAGGAGCGCTAGATCTTCAATGCTGGGATTGCACAATCTCTGAGTTTGATTGTTAATAAAAAATTAAGAATATTGCTTGGGTCTATACTGGCATAGTTTTGGGCCTTCAGTTCAGTAGGCCCATCTTCAAGGGTTGATAAGAAAGGTTTTTAGTCCGATGGTCTTTCAGGGCTAACTATTTGGGTTTAGCCTAGATTATATGCACTCTTTGGAGGACGATTTGTCTTTTCCTTGTTTCTTTTGTAGTCTTGTTTCGGTTTCGGTTCGGGGTTCTGCCATCCTAGTTGTCTGTTGAAGTTTCACAGAACTGGGGTTTGCATTCTCCAGCTCCGACAAAAAAGTGTACAACATGTATTTTGTTTAGATTAAGGAAGGTTTCACACTAAAATCTAATTATCTATTATTATTGAAACAATATTATAAATTAAACATAAATAATATAATACATATATATATATATATATATATATATAATATATATATAATAATAATATATATATATATATATAGAATATATATTTATGTGTAGCAAGATTATTGATTATGGAGATTCATCCTTTACCATGGAGATTTTTAATTTGTAGATAGTATTTGTTACAATAACATGCATTAATATCATGGCTTATCAATAACACATTTTGAAAATTCCATGATTCAGTTCATATGAAATTTGTTCATATGAGTTTTTTTTTTTTTTAATTAATCAATTTAACTAAAATGATAAAAGTAATATAACTACAATTTTTTCTCATTCATCTTGCTTTTTAATATCGACATTTCGAACCTGCAAGTGAGGTTATGATGAACCTCAGTTGTAGGTTCGAAACATCCATCTTAAAAAGAAAGATGAATGGGATGGATCCAGAAAATCCCTACTATCCACCTAATAATAATTGGTAATTAAATTAAAATTCTACAATCCTAGGGATAATTAATTGGATTGTAGGAATTCAAGCTCCATGTAATATTCTAAAATATGAAATATTTTAAAATATTTATGCCAATAGATATGTCCATTTTGGAATAGGTCTTCTAGAATTTTAATGTAATTATTAACAATTACTAACGCAATCATATATATTAAATGCATGGTGAACATCCATAGACATCGATCCATGATAAGCATCAAAATACTTACTTCATGATACATCTCACATTGTTAAAATTTAAAAATTGATAAAAATGAAATAAATTATAACTTTGTCTCAAATTATTATTACTAGAAATTGCATCACATGTTACAAAGGTAACGCCATAAAGTTGTAGCATAGAAAAGAGTAGCATAGAAGAAAGAAGATGTGATATGTTATGGGATTTAATTGAATCTTTAAATTATAATTATGAATTGTTTTATTTAGAAAGAAATTTCAGGTTTGGAGAATTATTTGGATAAAGAAATTTGTTTTTTTTAGCCTAAGGATATTATAGATACTATATAGAGTATATTCACTTAAGGACACAACATATTGACTATACAAGAAATCATAGAATTGATGTAGAAATTATGTTGAGTTATAGTGCAATATTTATGAATGTAATCAAGACTATCTGTAATGATAATTACTATCATTGTGAAAGTTATACACAAGTCAAAATATTTGGAATTCTAACAATGAAAATTGTTGGCCATTGTATGTTCAAGCCCTAAAGGAAAGTGTATAAACCTAAAGGATTATTGATTTGTGTATCTGATCCCATTCGTTGGATTACAAGCTAATGTGAAAGAGTGTTATGGATTGGGTCTGTTGTAGGTGAAATTTTTTTATTAATAAAGGAAATGGACTATATGAAGAGATCTTAAATCAACCATAGGTTAATCACGTTTATGGATTGGCCTCTATTACAATGAGAGTAGGTACAACAGGGAGGCTATGGTTGGGTGGAATGTCTTGTTTTCACAATCAATTAGTAGATACTTCCTAGAAATGTAGGTGTTCATAACTTGTGATTATGTTGTGTTAATGTCTTTTTGTCATAGATTATATTACTTTCCATTATGTTCAATCTTGTTTCCAAGATTAGGCCTGCATTTTAAATTTATCATTTGTGGTGACTAAAAGGTTTAATTATATTCTATAAGTAGCTTATCTTAATTTCTCTCATCCCCTTATACCAAAGAGATTTGATTCAGAGAAATGTACATTGGCATATGTAATGAACGTGTTTGATTTACAAGCCTAGAGAAAGAAAAACATCCATGAAATTTATCATTATTGGCTTTAATAAGTAAGTCAAAAGTTATCCTTGTTTGTTCAAATCATTCAGGGCCAATTTCAATCATTACTACCAACCATAACATTACACTACTACATGTAGGGGGGTTTTAAGACAATATTTAAGACAATATTTGAGTCAATTGTCTTAACTTAAGACAAAATGAAACTTGTGTATTGTCTTAAATATTGTCTCTAAGCAGGTGTCTCAAAATATAATGTCTCAAAAATTTGTCTCTATATAGACAATATAGAACACATATTATTATTGTCTCTATAAAGACAATTTGATTTGTCTCTCTAGAGACAATTTCATTTGTGTCCCTTTAGAGACAATTACATTTTTGTCTTTTTAAAGACAATGTCCATAATTCAAACTATTGTATCTCTAGAGACAATAAATATTATTTAAAAAAAAAAAAATCTACTCAAACTATTGTCTTGGATTTGCTCCTGCCAAAAACTATTTAAAAAAAAATAAATCTGCTCAAACTATTATCTCGGATTTGCTCCTACCAATCTATCTGTGTATCCATCTCTATCTACCTATCCATCCATCCATCCATATGCATGTCTGGATATACATATGTAAGCCTGCGGATCTATGTTTTATAGTGTGTGCTCTCCTAAAATTTGGGATATGCATGCACATTGCATTTATAGGGTGTGCCTTGGGAAGTATGTATCCATTTTTACTTTTTCTCCATCTCATTGTAAGGAGAAAAGATATATCGAACTGGTTAACATTAAATAACAAAGACTTGACAATTACTGTACAATAAATAAACCATGCTCATCCTGATTCAGGGACCAAATAAATTCCCTGGTCCATTAAATCAGAGAAACATACACCGGAGAAAATTCAGGAAAACAAAATATTCGATAATACAAAAATTACAAGCTACACAGGCAACATCCTCAAAACTGCCAGCACTCTAGTTGCACCTCTGCTTCAGTTAGGTCTTTCTGAGCTTTCTTCCTACGATAAAATATTGGGTAGTCACGACTGCAATAAGGATAGGACATCAATTTAAGTATAAAAGAGATATTAATTGTAAAAATAAAAGAAGACATCCTATTAATTAAAAACAAATATATGATCACACAAATGTTACAAAATACATCCATAATGTAAATTTAAATCATGTTATGAAAATGTAATACTTGAAATATAGCATTCAAAAACCTTGTGCAAAGAACATCTTGGTGTAGAGAGCCTTGGCGCTGTTGACATTGTGTCCATAGTTTACCAAAGAGCATTTATAATTCCCTCACTGACATTGATCAAATATTTGTGTCATATGATAGAAAATCTAGGTGAGAACAATAGACACAAGGCCTACTTTAAATTCTCCAAATAAAGAGTAATGTTATTAGAATACCAACTTACCATTTGCAACTGTTTTCTGGTACAATTCTGCTTCTCTTCCTTTGCAATGTGAACAAAGTGTCTGATCTTCTTTGCTGCAATGGCAACATGAAATCAGGTAACATCATGAATTTCAGTATGAAGCAACCTAACCAGACATTCTTATTATAAGAAAGCTAGACAGTTTCTTACAAGGAGAGCAGGCATGGAATCAGGCAACCTCATAGATTTTTCCACATCAAAATGATGAACCCTAGTAGCTTTCTAAAGCGCCAAACTGAAATAATAGTTACTCTCAATTGT
The DNA here is from genome assembly GCA_000404065.3 of Pinus taeda. Classification (NCBI taxonomy): domain Eukaryota; kingdom Viridiplantae; phylum Streptophyta; class Pinopsida; order Pinales; family Pinaceae; genus Pinus; species Pinus taeda. The sequence goes on from APFE030604266.1 coordinate 12,284, forward strand.
GCACTACTATAAGCAAGGAAAACACATGCAGGACACCCTCTACTTGTATTAACTAAATACCTGATAGGTGTTTTACAACCAATACAACTGAGTTGTTTCTTGGCAAATTTCATAATTCCACTATTTGAAGGAGTTGATATGGAAACTACTCGTGTGTGACTACCATGAAGAAGCTCCTTGCTTGCATTCTTCAAAATGGGCTCAAATATTCTCAACAGCGACTACAGAGCAAAAATAGGCACTAATAAAAAACACTTAGCTGGAAAGAATTACTATCTATCAAGATATATTTGAAACACTGGTGAAATTTTCAAAAAGAGCATAAACTGCAAGTGATGATGCTTTGGTCTTTCACCTTGCTCAGTTGATTCTCCAGATAATATTGTGGATCAATAGGGATGTTATTCTCCATTACCGTAAATTGGATCCTCAGACTTCTCATATGCCTGAGCCCAAGTAAACACATTAGTCATTATATCCATAATCCCTCTGTAAATTATGCCTACAAATAAAACATAACAAAATAATTAAAATAACCATTTTTTAGTACAATATCGAGACTTATGTTGAGCACATAAGGGGTTAGTTATTACCTTGGCACATTTTGCAGCCTTTATGATGACATATGGAACATGATCACCCATAGTTGGAGCAGTTGCAACATCCCTCTGTAAACCAGGGGCAACTTGGCTTTAAAACACGACATCAATTCAAAAAATCCAACAATGGACTCATTGTCAATAAAAAGCAAAATATTACAAGAGTCTTTAGATGTATTGGAGTAATAAAAATAGAGAGATAGGATTGAAATGGAACCAGAAGGCATTGCACCATTCATTATACTTGTTCTGAGAAGTTATTTCTAGTATTTACCTTCTGCATGCACTCAGCTAGTTCCACGTGTGCTGCCTCGACTGCATAGTCATCTCCAATCTTTGTCAGACCCTGACTCAACAAAGAGACTGTTAGCATAGGCAAACAACAATGCCCTTAAGAATATGCTGATAGCCTTGATAAAGGATATGACCTGCAAACATTTGTTTCTGTCGCAGCTAAACAGTAATTAATTTTTCTCAGCATGATATTAAAAATGCAGATATATTATATATTGTCATGTTTTGATTCTCTTCAATTGTATAAGAGCCTCCCTTGACACTTCTTCCTCCCATTGCTAGCAATAAATATTGACTGATTCCCTTCCAAGTACAGAATGTAGGGAGAAGAAACATGAAAGACTTAAAAACGAAACTTCCATGGCCTGCCCCAACTAGGTATATAGTATATACTTCTAACACTTGAAACCAGGAATATGTAATAAGTGACTTGCTCGCAATGTAAATCTCCTCTTCCCCCTATCATATTTTCTCCATTTCAAAAGTAACAAATGGTCAAAAAAATTTGGTCATAAACATGCAGAAGGATTCATTGTTCTCACCTTAGTTATCACCAAAAGTGACAAATCCATTATGTTCATTAACAAGTCAGAAATAGCATTCTTGACATACTGCACTGCACCAGGTATGTCATGATCAATGAGTATTTTGTGAAGGCACTCTGTAACCAAGTTCTTCACCTACAGTCAATTGTCCCTTCGCACTGTTTCAATGCCTATTGATATGGAATATTTAAAAGATCAGGAATATTTAATAATTAATAAGGTATCAAATAAGTTATTTTTCTAAGAGCATTTTGGGCCTTCACAAACAATAAGGCCTGTATTTGAAACAAAAAGATCAGGTTTGTCACCTTTAGTATCCATTTTGTCATAAGCATCTGGCTTTGTCCACAACAACCCAGCATATCTTTTCTTGCTGATCAAGAAGTACGGGTAGTATATTTTTTCAAATTCTAGTTTAATAGGCCGGATAAAATCATATGTTAAATAACACACTGATTAGATGCCAAAGATGCACCAAACAGATGCAGATAAGCCACAGAAAAGCATAACTGATCATCTTGTCCTGTGCATATTTACAAAGATCTAATGGAACTGGAATGTCAAAAGAAGATTAGTTTTAAAAAGAAACGTGATACTAAAACATTCATCCCTACAAAAACATCATTATCAACTCTAGAGGCTTCATGGATATTTAAAATTATTGACATTGTACCTTTGTAAATGTACCACTAATATAATCTGATGCTTCCCTCCCTAGCGTCATGGCCTCTTCTATATTTTGTACACCAAACTGTATCATAACTGAATCTGTATCTCCATATACAACCTAGATTCAAATATAAAAATATAATATCAAGTTTTACAGTAGAAATCTTGTTTAGGATCAAATCACCCATTATGATTTTAAGAACTTGTACTATCACCAATACAACAAGTGTACTTCCTATCATTACTCATCTAGTTCAAAGGTTACAAATGCCTTTAGTTGCTAAATAATAGCCTACCTCAGCATTGTACTAGTAATGGCAACTTCCTCGTCTACAGTTGCTCATTCCAAAAACAGTCAGTGGTATGAGATATTCATAAATCACCGCAGAGTTGACGTGAAGAAAACCTTCACCAGGTCACTCTACAATCACCTTCGCTCAATTGAATTGAAGGCATTTCTGGATGAGGACGAGTTGCAGCGGCAATACGAATTTCCTTCTCAAATAAAACACGCTATTGAGACTGCCTTAGCCTATGTGGCGATCCTCTCTCCTCATTATGCTGAATCAAATTGGTGCCTGGATGAGCTCGTGCTAATGTTGGACTTAGGGGTTCCCACAATTCCAGTGTTTTATGGTGTCACGCCCATGGAGGTTCGATGGGCGCGGAGTAAACGGGGAAGATATGCTCAAGCCCTACAAAACCTCGCAGAGAACGGAACTTCTGACCCTCAAACTAATGAAGAGAATCCATGATTTGACTCCAAGACTATTGAAGATTAGAGAAATGCACTTTTTCGTGTTGCAAACATTAGTGGTTTCGAGTTGGAGGTGTGCAATACTGGGTGAAAACTCAACCTTCACTATCAATGATAGTATTTTATGTTTGATAAATAGACATATACATTTGTTTCTCACTGTTATATTTATTTTCTTCTGAATAACTAGCAAGGAGCTGGAGATGGAGCTGCTAGATAAGGTGGTTAAATGTCTGTCAGAAATAGTGAAAAAGCCAAAGTTGCCCGTGGCCGACTATCCAACAGGCTTGAATTTTAAGCTTCAAGATTTTGAAGAGACAGTCCTGTTGTGGCAACAGCAAAGGGGGAAATTTCAGATATGATAGTGGGGTTAGGTGGCATAGGAAAGACAACTTTTGCAAAATATTGAAAAAAGATGAGATTTTAACCCTGTTTTTCACGTGGCCACATACCTTTTAAAATTGACAAATATATTTGGTGTAAACATGCTGAAACCTTTGCACTACTCTACTAGGAATGGAAAAGAGTGTATATCAAGACTATTGCATACAAAAAAACTAGTACCAAAATGATAATGTTGATGTCACTAAGTCCTAAACATTGAAAATAGATACAATGAAAATACAAGCACCTAACTCAATCAATATTTCCATACTATTGAAATATATGTCCCCCAAATCTAGAGTAAATGACCTAAATTCACTACCCAGTGATAGATAGAGAAATAGTTACTTTGAGGCCAAATGTTCTAAGAAAAAACTAGATGATAACGTGGGTAAAAGTATGGAGAATATTGTGAACCCATATGTTAGAAAAATGAGATAGGGAAACTTGTAGTAGAATTAGTGTTGGTAATCTTCTAGTATGAATGTCACTAATAAATTTAGCTCCGATTGTACCCAAATGTTTTTATAAATATCCTCCATAATATTCCAAGGAATTTAATAAAAAGTTTTGAGATCAGAACTAGTTTTAGAAATCAATTTAAAGACACAAAATCCAATAGTCATAAGAATAAAAAAGACAGTCCATTTCCTTCCTTGTATTTGGGGATTAACACTATCTTCAGGTTGAAATAAATTTACATTTTTCCAATTCCCAAGTGAAATTTCAGATCCATGTTAGAAAATTTGTAAACTCAGATACATGTAACCAGTATGATGTTTGCACCAAAAGAGCCTAGGTTCCTTCTACAACATTCATGGAAATGAGATGAGCCATCATCTCTTTCATGGCACATTAAATAAGGAAACTAACACAATCTCATGTAAATCAAGATCTAGAATGCACCTAGACATAGGAAACTCGAGGATGAATATCTATCTTAAGTTCACACAAATGGTCAATGTATGCATTATTGTAACTCTAAATATCCAACCTAAATTTAAATAGATTTGGCTAATGTATATGTTAATTTATAGAAATGTACTTCAAAGAAAACCCAAGTGCCTAGAGAGGGGCTGATATAATATATCTCCTTGTTTAAGCACCTGATTTGGCCTAGACTCCAGTATTCCATCCAAAAGTTTAGGAACTTAGAAAAATTTACAATATATCCCCTTGTTTAAGTATGAATGAATCTCTTCTAGAAGACAAGGATGTGTGCAATCAGGAACTTTCCTTGGATAATCCATTGAAGAGGCTTGAACATGCCGAGGGACCAGAATATGAGTGAAAAATATTGAGCTTATAGAAATTAATGTGACATCAGAGACTGAATATTTGTCACTGCATGTCCCACTTGGAGACCATGTGTGTGCCATGGAGAAGGATGCTACGGTTTTGGATGGGACAGATCATTCTGAAAGTATTCTACTCACATAAAGTCCTATAAAATCTAGAGAAGTAGCTAAGGGTTATACTATTTTGGATGATATGAATGTTCCTAGTAAAGGGGATTCAAGAAGAACCAAACTTGTAGACAGAATACCGACTTTGAGAAATAGATTACAAAATTTGCAATTGAACTTACAAGGACCATTCCCTATATTGTTGATAAAGAAAATTTACATATTATATGTCATTTTATCTTGCTGGTAAAAGCAAGTTGTGTGTGATATGGACCTATTTCATGCTAAAGAATTAGAGTCTAGTGCCAAACACATTATCACATATCCAAGTAAAAGATCATCCCAGTGAATCTCCTAGAATGGTAGATATCAAGTGACACAATGTGGCCATTTATTGCATAGAAGTTGAATTATATAGCAATGAGCCAATGGAGAGTGCATTTTCATAAAAGGATGACCTCATTTCTCAAAACACACCCAAAGGAACTAGGATCGTTACAATGTTGAATGTTGGGTTAGGGTGCAACATTATCATATTATAAGACACAATTGCATATAAAAGGTTATACTCCGTTATTAATTTAAATTGTGATGCTAATTTACAACTAATGGTTGAATTTTTTGCATTACAATACTAAAAAGAAAATATAATTGAGTGAAAAAGGTGGAACCAACATCACAAGAAAAACCCAATATGGTATGATGTCCTCTTGAAGAAACCAACCATGTCAAATGTGAGAAATATCAAGAGAGGGTGAATGTAGAAAAACCTCTAAATCTTGCAGAAATGGTGAGGATCCTAAAGTAGAAACACTCCTAAATCTTGCAGAAATAGTGAGGATCCTAAAAGAAATACTCTAAAGCTACGTGATAGATAATGAAAGGATAATCCAAGAGAGAGAAAGACCATTAGAATTGAATGCATCGTTGCTAGAAAATCTATCTGAAATTCAGAAGCAATTGCAACAAAGACCTAATGATACCAATGATTAATTTCAAAGATAAAGATTCATTGAGAGGTTAAAAAACACATATTATTTACAAATAAAATGAGGAAAATCACCTCCATAAAAATATACCATGCTAAAACGATAGATACATCTAGTAACAAATCATTATTTGATTCATCTAAGGTTGGGATAGTCAATTCATATGAGCTTCTTGGAAATGGTTCCAAGAGTGAATTACATAAGAAAAATAAAAATAAGTATTCTTGAACAAAACTTCCTTGAAGGAGAATAGATTCAAATCACAATAATGCAAGACTTTAGGAAATGGTACCAGGATGAGTTTCTTAGCCAAGATAAAACAATAATAGAAAGATATAAGTGTGAAAAAATACTAGATAGCTACTTGCAAAACAAGAAACAAGAGAGACTAAAACCACTAAGCAATTAACTAGTGAACGAGAGAGACAATTCAAATTTCTAATAAAATCTAATAATATGTTATTGATGAACATGTATGCAATATATAGACTCTGCTAGAGACCAATTAATTCCTGTGTATTAAATGTGCAATTAAATGACACCCATATAGTTGTAGTAGTGGTAAATTTTAAAGTTGTGGTAAGATCAAATCAAAGGTATTGTAGGCCAACATGGCGAAAAGCAGTAACACCCTTTGATTCAGTAATAAATAAATAAATAAATTTGGACAGAGACATTACATATTATGAAAACAAAACTATTAAAACTATTAATTAAATAGCATGAAATTTAATGTTGAAACAACAAAGATCCAAAAGTTTTGCTGAAACAATGAAGTTGGTAGACTCCTTGTAAGTAAGCCTCTATAGTACCATCAGAAAGTGCATTGGATGACCAGAAAAAATTACCTGTGGGTAATTTACACCAAATTAGTCATCAATCTGGGTCAGTTGCTGACAGCCAAAGGAATAGTCTAGAGACAGGGGAAAATGAACATAGATGAATAACTTATTTATGGTGGAAGGATGGAAAAAGGAAACTACTAGTTGTTAAAGCCAAAATGAAGATGCATTGAAGCCTTCGAAATGATTAACTTGAGGATAAAAAACATACATTTTTTTGTGGTTTATTTATTTATGATAAATTAATTTCAAACAGAAAATAAGGGTTATCAAAACATAAGCTTGCCCTCCTTGTATCCTGTAATTGGAAAAAAGAATATACAATTGACCTGGTAATTCTATATACATGGGGTCTTGAGCAAAGAAACTTGTAATTCACACTAAAAAAAGAAAATAGAACCAATTTATACAATATATAATATATATATAAATAATATATATATAATAATATATATATATATATATATATATATAATATATATATATATATATATAATATATATATATAAAACTTGGATTGAAACAAAAAAGAATTACAACAAAAATTAAAGGAATGCACAGTTTTAGCATTAGTACCAGAAAACTTAACAGAATGCTTACATTTGCTAAAACCCACATCTTCATTATTGTAGATAAAATTGTTACACCAAAACAAGCCAAAATGTGCCATGCAACAAATTCAGGGAGTAAACTTCTCTAGAAATATCTGATCAACTTATAGTATACATTAATAATACCAGTCGTAGATATTAAGGGATGCCTCGTACTCAGACAGAATAACAAAGGAGGAAAATAAAAATAAAACCGTAAGGGCAAGATGAAACTCTAATATGTAGCCTACCGAATTTAACAACATTTGGCATTACAAGCAACCGAGTGTGGCTAAATAGGTAAGAATAGGAAATACCCGGGAGCTGAAATAATAGCATGCAACCTTGCCTCCTCCCAGTCCCACCAAACTCAGTCCAAGAGAACCTGCAATTCAAAGGAATGACAATAAAATGAGTAAGGAATACTTAAAGGAAGTATATGTGTTAAATCATGGAGGAAAGAAAAAAAATATAAGGGATTTACATGAGGGGAGTCGATTATGTCACCATAGCGGAGGAAGCACTTTTCGGGTTCCATTATTCCAACTGAGCTTAGCCCAAAATCAAATCTAGGAAGAACATATCATAAGGAATTGGGTTATTCCTGTAACCAAACTAGAACCCATTCTACTAAATTTCTTGCAGAAACATTGTACCTCTTCAATTCAACTCAATGTAAAGGAGATAGCAAGGCCAAAGAAATATACCTAAGTGACGGATTGCATAAGTTTCAGTGTAAAAACCAGGAAACCAAACCCTCGACAGTGGAACCTCCTCCTTCGAATAGATGGAGTGCAAATGGCTGATTGTAGCAAGGAATGGGGTAGTTGGTTACCCTAAATCCCATCCCATGCACCCAACCTATGTGATTAAGGGTATGGAAATAAAAAACTATGATTGTGACCAGGTGGAAGGGTTGTAGGTCACCTCGGTTCTAGCAAAACTGAGAATGAGTAATGGTACACCCACGCATAATATTATGTAAATGAATAAAATCCAAGTTGGGTTGGCAAAACATAGATCAACAACACGAAAAAATAATCCAAGTTCCAAACACAAAGTTACAAATTGTGAAGTTCAAGGCTATGCATTCAATATCACCAGGACCGAGACCTTAGGGAAAAATTCACATCAGTTAATCAAATCCAAGTACTTGATAGAATAATTATTAATGTGTGGTAGTGGTTATAGAATATTGGAATATGTAATGTTGTGTCAATTTTATTTAATGATTTTTTTCTTATGGTATGCCAAGTGGATGTTATAGCGAGGTTTGAGATGATGGTCGATATTTATGTTGTTTTATATCATGTGTTAATTGATATTTTTGAGGTGGAGTTTCTTGTGCGAAAGTAATTGCATGTTTACTTAAACACATGATTCAAATCAAATTTAAAGAAATAGTGTTAGTATTTATTGAAGTTGTTTTTAAAAAGAAACATGACAAAAAAATAATTAAAGAAATGATATTAGTATTCATTACGCCATAAGGCATTTCTCTTTGAAATGAACTCTCCTCTAATCCTTGTTTTCCTGGGTATACACCATCGGATTAGGTGTTAGACGATTGAAATAATTTCCTTCATTAATCTCATAACTAACTCGGTTACCACTGCTCAACTAACTCACTGATTAATTTCATAACCTAACTGAATTCCAAAGACCAAGGATGCCTTTGAAAACTAAAGGTAATGAACAGTTACTGTCTATTTGAACTGAACAAGGGTTCGAGCCAGCTTGCTTTAGTATACAGATTCTTCATCCAGACGAGACATTAGTGGAAAAAGATGCTAGCAGTGTTGAGATTGAAGAGCATGCTTCTCTCTTTCTTTTGCAGGAAATATCCACCCTTATTATTTCTTCCGTAGGCGTGAAAAGTTTTGATCAAAGGGAATGCTAGAACAATGGAATTGTTCCTGCGCAACAGCTCCTTGGTTAAAGACGGGATCTTTCTTTTGCAAGAAACAGTCGACCTTCTTATTTCTTCCATGGATGAAAAGCGACAACAACGTTTGATCGAAGGGAATGCCAGAACAATTCCACAATAGCTCTCTGGTTAAAGACGGGATCTGGTAACATTTTAAAGATATTTTCTTCCATTTGAATGCATTTTTTTCAATTCCTTTCACACTTTGATGAAGTTGGAAATAAATGTCTTATGAATGAGGTTTCATGTGGGCATATGATAATGATAATGATTGATGTTATCTCTGCTAAAGCCTAAAAACTGGAAATACATATGTTGTTCACAGGCTCATTTGTGGTTATTTTTCAGTGTTTTCAGGTATTTCAATTTTCAAGTAGTTGCTATTGACCAAAATGCCTTGTACATCCCATAAAGCACTCTCCTAGCCAGAGTGAAAACACTTTCGAAGCAACCAAAAACTAACATAACTGGCCAAGGATTTGAAAACCTGCAGAAAGTTTGAGGTGATCAATGAAAAATGGCTATGATTGTTCGGCTGTGTTAGTTGTTAGCTAAGTTAGTGCTGACTATTTACCTTTACTCAGCTGCCTACTGGTTTAGGTTCCCCTCTATCATTATTTTCAGACATATTCTTGTAACCCTTGTTTATCTTAAAAGTTCTCTATGGTACAATCCTTGAAGGCTCCATTTTTCTAATTGTTTAAAATCTGGCCTACAATCGCGCAATATTTCCTAATTAAAAATATTAATGGATTATGTTTTTGCACTGGACTTTATAGCTTTTCATAATGTTAGAAATTAGTTCCTCGTAGAGTAGGCCAAAGTCTCTACCAGTGAAACTAATGTCCTGCATCTTATCTATATAAAACTATATCTAAACATAGTGATTTCTTTTTTGGTTACAACTATTTCTACAAAATTATAGATAGGAAAGACGGTGTTAGAGTGCGTAGCATTTCCATTTTTTTAACTTAGTAAATAGTATAAAGCATAAGTTATTTTTTTTACTTTTTGAATTTTACCTAAATCTCTTTTAAGTGGTTGGGAATTAATCAATGCTATCAAATTATCTGTTACTAACAACATTGCCTTTTGATCAACAGTTATACACTAAATGGTTCCAAAATGTATCTGTTCAATGTAAAACATCAAAACTAGGAGAAGGCAGTCTACTATAGCAGACTAGCTGCGACCTGCCACATATGATGAGACAACCATGTCTGTGTAGGCAAGAGAAATACCAAGAACAAAATGGAAGCGGAATTAAGATCTACGCTAGTTGGAAACCTAAAAGACTCGAATATAGGTATTATACCTATAAGCATAACTTAGAGCCTCGGTGGAAATGTAATACAATTAAATAAATGAACCAGAACATACTGCTGGAGAGGCAACCTTTATTTCTAATCCTTTCAAATGAAGGTAAAACTGAAACAAACGCCAAACTGTAACTTCTCAAGCAAAAGTGTTATAGTTTAAAGGACTGGTTCCCCTTAAAAATAACCAAATATAAGCTACCGTAGAAATTGAAAAAATAAACAGAGCCTATAATCTTTCCAATAACAAATAAAAGCTGCCATATAAACTGAATTTACAAATGAATACTGTAATCTTTGCTAAAGCCAGTATATATTGCCATACAGAAGAACTAGTGATAACAAGCAGGGACAAGATCCTGTTCAAAGAGCATCGAACCGGTTAAGCATATTAGAGACCCAAAAAGAAAATAAATATTAGACCTGTGATAAACAAAAAGAGCATAAGGGAAAATCTGTGCATGTAGGTTCTGTGACCGGATGTCAGTGCATCATCACAGGCCATCCTTGGACAGAGGCCACCCATGTGAATATAAGCTACATTGATGAATTCAAGAGGCAAAAACCCTCAAACCAACTGGAATCCGAAACCCTGCGACCATGGCCATGATTCTGGGTTCCAGAATTCATGGTTGTCACAGGGGACTGGCTAGGTTAACCACTGCAGAAGATTAGAGGAAAACTATACATGCAAGCCTAGAATTACCAAAAAGATTCAAACTTCGGTGTTTCGTAAGAAAGAGTAACGCAAAACCATCTTTTCTACGTATCTCAGGACAAAAGTGTTGAAAATAAAATTATTACCAAATAGAAAGCTTATTCCGTAGAGGAACACAAAACCCATAAGTGCTATATAGAGCAAAGAAAATACAGACGGCCATAGCTTAATCATGAAGAAATTTCGACAAAATTACACAGATACTCCTAAGGAGAAAACAATGTTTAGTCTTTCACAACAAAAGTCATGGAACCTCTAGCGTTTAAAAAAAAACATATTCAGGCTCCTGCCCATATAAATGAGCGAGCCAAGAGAACCCAAGAGGTAAAATGGAACTAATTGATGTTATTTTACAACTGTATTACAAAAATTAAAGGTAACTCCTGCCAGTAGTGAGCAAGCTTGGAGAAGCTAACCAGGAAGAGGATAAAAATAAATAAAAATGAAACCCTCCAGGTCCAAAATTGAAGAAACCCTCTTAAAAGGCAGGGCAAGGAAAAAGCACAGTTAACAAGCAAACCTGAATATCTCTCCACAGCTCAATCTATACAGGGGAAAACATACCTAGATAGACTACTCGCTCCATATGCGAATGGAATGCTGCCCCACCTATACAATTGATAGCACTTTCTGGTCTCACCGCTTCCAAAACCTGCGTGAACCATTTACCGAAGTTATGCGACCAATTCCATAGCAAGAAAGGAAAACAAACTACAAAGAAGAAGTGTCAGAAAATAGACAGGGTAAAGTTTATCCACCTGAAAGCCAGCAAAGTAGACCAAAATCCAAGGTTGAGGTAGCACCTGACTTCCTCAGTATTTGCAGACAGCGGTAGGCCTCCAAGCTTCGACCCGAGTAACCCACATGCAGAACAGGAACCCCAAACCTAGCTCTGACATCAAGGGGTGACAAATGAACCCTCATTCCTTGCCTAGGAGATTGATAACCCGCCAAGAGCACCTCCAGCTGGTCAATGGAAGGGCATGGTTCCTTGCCGTCGATGAGTGAGAGGATCTTGAGGAAGACAGAAATGTTTGCATTGCCCATTAAACAACTTCGCAAAGAGGATTATTCCCGTGGGACAGTCAGGGTAAAGATCGAAGAGGAGAGCTGTGTTGTCACGCTCTGAATAAGTGAGGATGCATTAAATTTCCTAGTGTTCACAAATATGTATGTTTATTACTTCATCTCATCACTGAAATCTCACAAGAAAATGTGACACATATGTATCTAAGTTGGGGCAAGAGGAAATAAAGAAATTGAATTAGCCAAGAGTAAAAAAATTGTGACGATATAGTAGCAATAAAGGTTACTTTAGTGAACAATATAGTACCAATACCAACATCGTTTGACAACCTGGTAATTGGGTCTTTTGGCTGAAGTCTGAAAGAAGTAACCAATGAAGTACATTGGTCAATTGGAGGAGCACCAAGGACCACACCTTTTGTCAATGGCACCAAAACTACCATTGAAAGTACATCCAAGAGAAACCAACATACCATGGGGAAATAAAATATCCATTTTGCATATAAATAATATGTCTAGTAAAGACAAATAATATAGTGTGGAAGACAAATATCCACACAATCAAGTTAATCTATTGTGATAATTTGATAGTCATCCATATAGTCATCCAATATATTTCATAGACTTGTGAGTATAAATTGCATTAAAGGAGTCGAGAGGGGTCTCCCTTTGTAAACAAGCATCCGTAAGACAAGTCATGACCCAATGTCTAGCATGATTGAGTGGGCCATTGCACAAATCAGGACACAATTTTGTTACATGACGAAGTGGAGATAAGTTCTTATTAGTTAGAGGAAATTATAAGCATGCAAATATAAGACAAATAAATGCACAAGCTTCTACTTGAATAAAGGATTTATATTATGTAACGCCCTCCTCCCACATTTACCCGAGATAATCAGTCCACTGGGGTAAACATCTGATGAAGAGTTACTATGATATGATTAAACTCCCTAAGTGCAGTTAAGGAAGTGGAACCGACTAACCAACTCTTTATAGACCTCCCTCAGGTGCTACAAGACCCCCAGGAACCAATCCACTACTCTCGGCACCCAACCCTTGAGTTAACCTAGCCTTTCAACCCTATCCTACATCACTTGGTCTATGTGACACTATACCCTACATCACTACATAAATGACAGTTCAAGTGATACCTGTAGCCATTATTGCAGGGAAGTTAACTTTTAAAGTGATAATATCTCTCTCTCTTTGTGTGTTTCGAGATAAGTTGATCGTATCTCTTCGATAACACTCAAGGTGTTGGGTTCATCTCAAGTGATACCCATAGCCATTATCGTAAGGAAGTTAACTTTTAAAGTGATAATATCTCTCTCTCCCTTTGTGTGTTTCCAAAGAAGTTGACCCCATCGCTTGGATAACACTCAAGGTGTTGGGTTTGTTATAGATGATATTAGAGCAAATTACAACATTATCCTAGTGTTGGAAATAATTAGGCTTAAAGGTTAAAAGTTGCTATGGTTTTTGTTATGGTGATGACTTGTAAATAAACACTAAATTGATTGCATTACAACAATGAAGAAAAGACATAAGCACGTGATAAGAGTACAAATGAAGTTATAATATTGACAAGGTTGACATCGAAAATGGTTATTTTGATTATTTGAAGGTTAGTGTTTCATTTCATTAAAATGATACTGCAAGTACCAAAAACAACAACATGAGATAGGATTGGTGCATGGAATCCACCATCCAAGACACCTTCATTTCAACATTTGCATGAGCTCTAGTCTATTCCAATTAACTTGCATGAGGATAAGTTCGATATATTAGTGGACTAATCAATATGTGAGCTAGTCTTGAGTCCAATAGATGCATGAAATCATGATTGACACCTCCAATGGGGTGGGTTTAGAGATTCCCATATAGGCTATGATGCCTTATGGGAGTGGATTAGGTCTAGCTTTGTTATAAAGCTTGATTGCATGAAGACAAGATTGAAGGGTTAATAAAACTGGACAGTTGATAAGTGTGAAAAAGCTTTTATTTTCTCTATTTGGACAGTTCCACATCATATAACTTGTTGAACTAGAATGGAATATCCCCATAATGGTATTTTGTTCTAGTAAGTGCTCTACTTAATGGATAAGTGTTACAAGAATTAAAATATGACATTTTCTCAGCATACTTTGTTGAAGTTGGGTTTTCAAGCTAAAGTAGAGGAGAGGTTGTGCACCCTGCGAAGAAGTCTAAAGTTGCAACTAAATCTGAAGGTAGTTGCTGATTTTTCTCAAGAGAAGAATAAGAAGACTAACAAGTGTCTTGTTCCTTATACACCACACCAACATGCACACAACCATCTGGCCCTCTTCAGTGTTTCCATGGTTATGGTCAGTGTTTTCATGGTTATAGGTAGCATTTAATGTTTATAAACTATTGCTAGCATTAGTTTCAAATCTTGGAAATATGAATCAAATAAATGAATGGAAAAAAGATATTGTATGAATAATATCAATGATATGGTTTGTCTACCTTGGTAAGAGGCCAAATAAGACCATCAATTATCTTATTGGTCCTCAAAGTTAAATTGATAAATTGATAGGCTGAGAACAACAATCATTTTATGAACATGGTAAAGTTCATAAGAACTTTGGATTAATATGCACAACTACATTCTATGTTGCACTACATTCTTTAGAATCGGTCAATTTAGTAGAGAACTAGTCACTTTGGTGTTTTAAGGTCAGTTCAATATAAGACCAACCTTAGCCAATTTGAACCACCAAATTAGACCAGTACAACTCTAAAACCATTGGGACCAACTAACTCCACTAGTTCTAGGTTAGTTCCAATAAGAGTGTGCCCTTCTCATCTTACTCTCAAGTTGTTTTGTTGGATCCTTCCAAGAATGGTGATTTGGAGAGTGCCATAAACTGTCGCACGGTTGTGAGCACCTAAGATCATAAGTAGTTAAGCCTTGACAAACACGCATTTTCAAGGAACTAGTACAGACATCCCAAAACATATTTAGTGAGGATGTGCATGTAAGGAACTATTACAGACCTCCCAAGATAGTTAGTGAGGATGTGCATGACCAAAAAGTATCAAAAAAAATTATCCACCCTCAAAAACCTTGCCCAAAACATTGAAGTGTGGTGCAAAACAAACTGTTGGTAGGCTATTAATTGTACCAACAATCATTCCCTCTCAAATTTCACAAGAAGCTCCAACTCAAGCTACCTCCTCCACTATGGTTATAGTAATTATTTGCAACTGTGTGAGCTACAAGAAATTAAAACTTCCTCGGAATCTCCACCAACCTTAGGGAACTCGACTTCTCTGCATGCCCTAACTATCTGGGTAGATTGATCAGTTAACTGGATGATCACTAAGTTTGACTGAAGTCCCACTGCTTAAATGACCTTCCACTAGTTCCTACAAAAGTTAGAACTAGTTTAACTGACAATAACCTGAGATAATTGACCTTTATTGCTACAAACTAGCAATCACATATGGAGAACTGAACTCTAACTCCTCCAACTCGAATCTACTGAGTAAACTATGTGACACAAGCCATGTCACACAAGTTAACATCATTCAAGTTGTCTATTGATGTGGAAATTTGAATTTTTTCAATTTAATCAAGGAAAAATCAAATCGAGAATTTCTTGCTACATTTTTCAATACATAGTTCACTAGAATGTATTACTTTCACTATGAAATTGGCATAGTTAACATGTTAAGTTCATAATGTTTTTGGCTGATGTGGTTCTATGTGTTGTGTATATAAATAATAGGTGTCCATCTCATGCTATCAGAAACAAGGCTCCCTATGAAATGTGGTATGGCCACATTCCTTCAGTGAGGCATCTCAGGGTTTTTGGTTCCTTCTGTTATGCCTTGATACCTAAGGAACAGATAAAAAAACTTAGTGCAAGGAGTCACAAATGTATCTTCTTTGGATACTCATACCTCCAAAGAATACCATCTTTATGATAAAGTGAATAAGAAGTTTATAATATCTAGAGATGTGATCTTTCTCGAGTCTTCCAAGATTGACAATGTTGTTGAGTGGCCGCTTGATCATTTGGATAGATTTGAACATGCAAAGTATTTTCAAGACTTTTACAGTGAGATTCTACATCTCCTTCTCTTAGCTCTATACTTTCTATGAAGAGCCTTGAATAAATCAGGTTGAAGGAAATTCCTTCCCCTGCTTTGTCAGGAAAGAGCTAAGAGACTGTTGGTAGCAGGTAGCCAAATCTGACAAGTAGTGAGGGTACATGTAAGATACAAAGCAAGGATTAATGCAAAAGAGTGTACTGACTATATACCTATCATCAGACATATTTCATCCCACCTAGGATTCCTTGCATCATGCCTGGTTAGTCATACGATCATGTTGGTCACAACCTCCGTATCTTAAATAAACAAATGGTAATACTCTTCATCTTCTAAGTTATGTAATAAACAAGTGAAAGGGAGCAAGACATGAAGAGGAAACACATGGAATGACTTTCAGTTCTTGCAACCATGCATGTCATTGAAGACAGAATGATTCGACAATGATAAGAAATATTTTAAGCTACACTAAGAGGTGTATTTCAAAAGATGTGCTTTGTTTCCCATACCTAGCCTCCAAAGGGTTATGCATCATATGGATTCTTCATGCGGTACTTATATTCTCTCATACCTTGGGTTTCTCGGTCTTCTTATTTTTCTTCTTAGCTTCTTGAGAGTCATCTATCATGTCATCATTCTTCATGGCCCCTGAGAGACATAATTGTGTAGTTTCAGCGGGAAATGACTGTTGCGGGATGAGGTCCTGGGGGGACACATTTACATAGTTTTAGGATGCAAGCCACTGCTATGCGATGAGGCCCTAGGAGGACACATCTATGCAGTTTCAGGATGGAAGGTAGACTGGGTAGTCAAGGGACAAAACTACACAATTTCTTGAGACAGTGGGTTCCGGCTGAAGGAAGGAGATTGGAGGAAATCACTTTGTAGTTTTGAATGCTAAGGGAGGTTGGAATTTCTGCACATTTCACAGTTCCAATAGGAAAGGAAAAGTCTTGAGGGTTACATATGTGAAGTGCAGAGTTCAGGAAAGTTGGATGAGGTTAGGTTGCTAAGGAAACTCCAAAATTTAGCGAAGTGTGGGATTAATGAAACTGATGTGAATAGTGATAAAACAGATATAATCACACACTTGAAAACTTAGAGATACAACATAGACCATCAAGGACATATAACACATACTTCTCTTAATGCAACAACCTTTGTGGCAGCTTACGATAAGTGTGACTCTGATGATAGACTTTGGGAGGATAAAGGCAACACTTGTGTAAGAGTGTGTGAAATGAGTGTGAAACACGTCTATGTGGTGAGGGCAACCCATTCTCATAAATATTTCCCCTTGAAGAAACGCAAACCTCCCTTTGCATGACAAGCGATAACTCCCATGCCCAAAGATGACACATTTTATGTAAATATAAAAGCATGAACGACTCTTATGATCGAAAAGGGGAGCTTGAGATCATAAACTTACCAATAGGTGACTAAGAAACAATCGATCACAATATCCATAGTAGGTTTTGATATTTAAGTGCAGGCCAAAATTTTGGAGGGTGTTGTAGTTGCTACAATAGAGCCTTCACCTTCTTGCTAGCTTCTTTTTTAACCAGTGCCTTGAATTATACGAACTTGGATAATGTG